>CM070039.1:6213110-6223310 GCA_036250615.1 Ptychadena robeensis
GTCTTGCAGAGAAGCCGGAAGTGATGTCACACCCCGTATTCCCGGCCAGCGAAATTGACAGCTATGCTAGCTTTATCATCATCACGACATTCACAAGGGCTCTTGATGTAGACACTCCACTGCTCCAGAACCGCATCACCCGAGAGCCTCTTCTCTATTCGCAGGGTCTAGGCTCTTGCAGCCTTGTTTAGCTGGGATTTTTTTTTTTTTTGACACAGACGCCCCAGGGATAACAATGCTGATTGAGATTTTAATGTCAGTCACAAGCATTACGAACTTTGCCTGATAGCTATTTTGTGACCTAACATATGATGACATGTGCAGGAAAATTGTAAGGAACTGAATATGCCTATTAAAACTATATAAAACAGGAACAGCTCCATTGAAAGTAATCCTCAGACTTAATGCGAGCTTTAAATTTCGCCACGACGTATTGTCGGTACTTACATCATATTTCATTATACTGTATTTGTTTTGTTAAAATTTAAAAAAAAACCTCAATAAAGATTTATTGAAAACGAAAGTAATCCTCAGACTTAATAGAATAAATAGAAACATTACCACGAGGGAAGAAAAAAAACTGCTATTTAACTTTCAAGATTATTAGGATTTGTCCTCTAATGATTATCCTATGATATGTGGAAGGGATCCTAGGAAAAAGATTTGGGCAAATCCCAAAACTTTTACTTAGGTGCACCTAAACTCATGTATGTCATGTCCCTCGCTGGCAAACCCTCTATTATTGGTACGATCTGTCAAAAGAAAATATCCTTACCTGTAATTCCATAATCCAGAATTTCCCTCGGCACCCTCCCTTTTGTTCAGTAAAGTCGCGGCCGTAACTGCTTCTCACACATACCGCTGGGAACCTCATCACATCATCTTAACATCTTGGGCGCCCCTCCATTAACATGGAAGTCAATAGTGCCACCTACCACCTGCCCCTCATATCTGAAGTCATTGGGGCAGCACGGAAGAATTGGCGGGTATGCCGATGTTCAGAAGAAGTTTTTAAGTAGTTATCTCAGGGTGAGTTTTATCAGCTGAGAAGCTCACCACAAGATAATTTGGGCAAAACGCCCAGGAGGTCAACAAGCCTACGGAGCTACGTTTCGTAATGATGGCCGAACATCGGCCATGTCCATCCGCGAACAGCCAGATCAGACTTTTAAAAAAGTCTGCCTGTTTGCAGGGAACTTCAAATTCCAAATTCAATGGGCACTATACCGTAAATGACGCCGCAGCATCACTTCCAGTATATGCAACACACAGTTCCTGGTTCCAAAACTGGAAGTGACTTCGGTAGGACATCACGTCCGGCCCGTGCCCTAGTGTCTCTTCCCGATGGGCAAACAGTATGGGTGTTTGACCCGCCCCCTTCGCCGGCAAGAAGAAGTCTATAATTCGTCCTCCAGCTAGACCTTTCCACACCCGGTCTGGCTGGAGGAAGAATTATAGACTTCTTCTTGCCGGCGGACAGTTTGGCCATCACTGATGTTTACATGTATGGAGGCCTCTAGTGGCCATATGCATTACTGCAGTTTTTAAACCCCGGATTATTGACATCTACAGAGGATTCATGCAGACCACATGAGATCTGTACATTATAAAATATTATATTATCTTTACCACATTAAAGCAGAAGAGCTTAGAGGAGTTTGCAACAGAGTAAAAAAAACAACAGACACATGTATGTATATATATAGATCCCATGAAAGAGGAGTCACCCCAAGCAGAATAAACATGTATTATTGAACTAATATACACTTGTATAATTGTCCGTATAACAGACCAATGACTTGAACAACACCATAAGCATCAGTAAATGGATCTGCTATAAATAGCTGTCCATGTCAGCTGGTGTTAATTTTAATTACACACGGTAATTACATACATTTTAATTGCATAACAACATTACTCAAGCATGTAATTTTTTCTTAATATCTATCAGAAAAATAATCATTAGATGGGGAACGCATAATGCCTTTGTACATTTCCCTTTGATGTGGACGGGACTATTAACAAGTTTTATAAATTATTTCTTATTTCCATATCTTTCTATATCCAGTTATTAGTTTCTGTTTTCTATGGTTCCCTATTCCCTATATACCCTGTATATAGTGTGACGGACCGGTGGTCTGCCACGGTGTGGATGGTCCATATGCGGCAGTGAAGGGGTCTGCTGGTGTGTATCCAGCAAGATACACCTGCTAGACCCTAACGACATGGCTGGGTGTGTCTCCACAAAAGGAGCTGGGACCACTCAGTCATGGCTCCCAGATGAAGTTGGAGACAGGGCTCCTCTGGAAGTGGGATTCAGTGCTGCGAGGTGCAGCAAATACAGGGCACACAGAGTGTGTGTGGCCCCTGCTGTGACTGTCAGGAAGCCAAGGACAGTTTATGTTGGACCGGGTAAAGCCAGGAGGCTTGGCATTTCCAGGACATTCGGTTTGTTTGAATATTAACCCCTGTGCGGGTAACTTTGTGTTTGGACTGAGTTTTGGACAATAAACATGGGCAGGAGCCCTTAAAAAGGTAAATAGTGTGTGGATTGATGCTATGCAAGTACACCTTTGAGCTGATTCCCCACAATAGGGAATAGGGAAACATAATGAATATAGTATATATATATATATATATATATATATATATATATATATATATACTATATAAATTTAACAATATCTGAAGAGAACGGAAATAAAAAACTATGAGGAGTATGTACCACAATGGGGGGAAAATATGTGGGTCTTATAGTGTGAATGTGTGACTCCCCGTGGCCGAAAGACAGATTTGGCTGCGTGTGTTTGCAGCTTTGCTATTCTCCTGTGGCCAAGCACTGGTGGAGGCAGAGGCAGGGAAGTCAGAGGGAAGATCCATCCGTGGGCTGAAGCTGCCTGGCTTACATACACACAATCCCCCAGCCACCAAGCACAGAGTGGCCGGCCAAGCGTGTGTATATTAGTTGGGCCATCGGACCACCAACTAGCCTAGTGGGATGGGGAAGCTGTCAACCCCAGCCTCTGACAACTTCCCATTGGTGCTCCATGCGGCCAGTTACCTCCAGGTATTTTTCACTGATAGTCTGAAAAAATCAGTTTATTGAGATTAATATATACAGAATATATATATAAATTTTTACTTACCTATGAACCAGCACAATGGTAGGGTAAGTCCTCCTCAGTCCTAAAAAAATATACTCTGCAGTTCTCTGGAATCATATGAGAGATTCCAGATTTAGCTGTCAGTCTACCGGCGGTTAATTAGCTGCAATATTGCGAGCTAAATGTTAGTTTTCAATGGGGAAAACGTATCTCCATATTTTTGTAAACAGAGTGTGATTACATCTTTAACTTCCCTTGGGTTTTGCCCGAACCCAGTTCAGGCAGAGTTGGTTTACAATACACACTCACCCCAAGCTGGGATCGGGCATACTTACCTATCCTTAGCAAGCCTGCAGAGATTCTGAATTGTGGCAAACCACCTATTCCGGGACCACCTATGCAGCTTCATGGGGCGGGGGCGCCATAGACGTCCATGTTATGGAGCCAGCAACAGTTTCCTGTCCCACATCGATGTGTAGATTAGAGATGATCAAGTTATTTTTCAGATATTCGACAGTTTCTAGTTAATTGCAAAGCCCCTGAACATGGTATCATCACCAACCTTACAGGAGATGTAGGGAAGGGTTTGCGGAATATTTGAAAGAAAACAGTATGTCTCTAACACAAATAGTTTTTGCACAAATTAAGTTCAAAGTCAAGTCAAAATGTTGAAAATTCGACTTTAATTTTGAACTTAATTTATTCAAAAACTTTTTGTGTAAGAGACATACTTTTTTTCTGTCAAATGTTCCCCCAACCCTTCTCTATATCTCCAGCAAGTTTGGTGATGATACCATGTTCAGGGGCTTTGCCATAAGCTCTGAAAATTAGCAAGTCGAATATTTCGAGCATCTCTAGTGTAGATGGGGAGGGCAGGGAGAACCAGCAGAGTACTGTGTAGGAGGTCAAAGACTGCCACCAGGCTTCCTGCCCTACTGCAATCCAACATGAAAGTGAAGGAACAACAAGGATTGATAAGAATTAACTTATTAAAGGTAAGGTTTTGTATTTATGTTTCACAGATCATCCACGTTATATGAGTTTTGGCTGGGAGTACAAAAGCTGAGTATAGGTTTGCTTTAAAGTTGTCACTTCTAGGTAAAATCTTGGAATTAGTTGTCCTGACATACACTAGTCAATGGGTTCCATGGTTGGTATAGGATTAAAATCTCCTGGATAGAGATGGTTGAATTTTTCAACTTTGTGAGCTTATTGCAAAGCCCCTGAACATGGTATCATCACCATACTTGCTGGAGATATAGACAAGGGTTGGGGGAACAGTTGAAAGAAAGAAGTATGTCTCTAACACAAATAGTTTTTGAATAAATTTAGTTCAAAGTTAAAGTCGAAATTCCGATTTTCGAAATTTTTACTTGACTTTGAACTTAATTTGTGCAAAAACTATTTGTGTTCGAGCCATACTTTTTTCTTTCAACTGTTCCCCCAACCCTTGTCTACATCTCCAGCAAGTATGGTGATGATACCATGTTCAGGGGCTTTGCAATTAACTCGAAATGGTTGAAATCATCAAAAATGTTTACAAAATATGACCATCTCTACTCCTGGATATGGATTGTTTACCGGGACTCCATGGTGCACCCATTTACATTCAACGATATATGAATCACATGATGAATGAGAATACCCATGTTTTCGGTAGGTTTACTGTAGACCTGATGTTACTTTTAAAGCCCCCCATACAGATTTTCATCCGAAATCGGGTGGAAGTTTAACACCTAAAGTTTCGGCTGCCAAATCAATCTAAGCCATTATGGACATGTCCGTAATTCTTAGACCGATGTAATAACTTTGAAAGGGCCCGGACGATTCTCGGCAGGAGTGGCCACAGGTGATGACATCATCACGAAGGGTTGATCTGCCAGAGAAAATCTAAACATCTATGTGCACCATAACAAATTATTTTTTAAATCCCTGCTGGAGGCCAAAGGATTTCCATTCAATTTGGAGGAATAAAATCAGACAATGGCTTTACCCATTTCATACTTTAGATATACTGTGGGTTTAGATCCATTGCATAAATTAAAATACAATATTTGTATCATTAAGAATATTACACATGTTGTCATAGTGATCACATAGTAATTGAGATATAATGAGCATAAACAAAGTATTTCCAATCACTGAGGTACCAATAAATGATGACCCCTATGGCAGCATGGTATGAAGGCCACCAGAGTCCATGTAGGCCAAGGGTGCGTGAGTTAGTAATGAAAGGAAGGGACAACTCATAGGCTGACCTACTCATTCATTACAACCCAATAAGCTCCGTTTACACGGCGAGTCATATTTTCCAGCGTTCACTCTAATCAGATTTAACCTATTACGATGCTTGATGACTTTTTCCTGGAAATTTCTCGCTCTACTTCACGGACTTCTTGATGATTTATAAGGGAAACTCTCCGCAGCGTAAGCTTGTTGCAAGATTGACATATCTATTATTAAGCTGCTCTGTAGTCACGTCTCATTTATATCTTTTCTTTAGATTTCTATTAACTCTGTCTAAGCTAAGATCCATTGGTGTAGGGGTCGGGGTGAAATGTATAGTGAATGTGATGAAGAAATAAAAAAACCACAACCAACTGCCAAGCTACTAAATCCGTCTATCGCTCCCCCATGACCTAACAAAGAGAAAAGAAGCAAATTAATAGGCCCAAGAAAATAAAGAATACACCCCTCTTAGGGGAAGAAAGCATGGACCCAGCTGGTCCCCAGGATGCCCCCGGTGCCCTACCCTCCCCGACACGGGGAAACATTGCAAGTTGTAAGAAAAGGTAGCTACTATGATCTGTAAGCATATGCAATCATGGCCATGCACCTCTACATTTTTGCATTTAAAAATGCTCCAAACAATCTCTGTTGTTGGTACAAGAACCCAAAAAATTAACCCAAAACCAAATAGTTGGTAGCACTCTGGAAGAAATAACGGGTCACACCGCTCCATTCCAGGAGTAGTGCCTGTGCACATTCACGTACTTCATGTCTGGGTCACCATTTTGGCCGGACCTCTGCAGACCATTCCTGTCGGTGGCAGGACGAGCTCCCCTGCCCACACAGTCTGTAAAGAAGGAAAAGGGGTGATTTCCTACAACGCAGGAACATTGCACAATGTCTCAATGAGTCCAAACACCCGTTCTCTTTGGTGTAAGTTCTGGTACTTTATTGGATGTCATTATGGTACAGTTCACAATGGTCCATGCCATCGTCATACATGCTAGCCATCTGGGAGCAACCTTGCCTATGCAGCTTCACTAGTCCTAGCCCACTTTTCTGATGGTAACTTCTCCCAGGGCCAGAGTGCCCTTGCCCCCAGCAGGGGGACAAGGGGAAAATCACAGATCACATCTCTGCAGCAAGCTGTCTTCAGCCCACAGTGTCCATTCCCAAGGGACACTCTGCACTCATGTCAGTTGTCTAAGGATACAATAAAGACCCATCTCTATCCCTGACTAGGCCTTTTATCAACTAAGCAGGCAGTGGCACTCCCAGCATGGTATGTCATGTTCACATGCATTAGAAAGATTCTAGGACATTATTAAATTTAATTTGATTGATAATTAGACAATTAACACACTCACTCAGACAGACTCGCTCTTCCTGGCAACAGCTCAGATTACAGTGTCCCACAGTAACCTCACCTCAATATTGGTTAGTTAACCCCTTATACACAGGCTTCTAATGCTGTTCATGACACAGTGTTAAAGACAGGCACAATTTAACATCTCAATCCAACACTTCTAATAACATTGGCACATAACACCCACCCCACATTTTTACAGCTCTCCTGGTATTTTGGACCAATCTTCCTTTGACAACTGCTCCAGATTTAAAGCTTATCTCTTACTGACTGCTGTTTTTAGATCTCTCCACAGGAGTTCTATGGTATTCAGATCTGGACTCACTGCTGGCTACTACACAATTCTCCAAGGCTTTGTCTTTATCATTTCTGAATGCTTTTTTGAAGTCGGTTTTGGGTCATTGTCCTGCTGACCTCTGAATGAGAACCATCTTCTTCGCAAAAGAAATGGTATGTACCTATATTAAGACAACTTTTTGACTCAACAAGATCCACAGGCAGAGTCTATTAACCAAAACACTCTGCAGTAGAATCCAATATGATACAGTGAGAAACATAAGTATTTGAACACCCTGCGATTTTGCAAGTTCTCTCAGTTAGAATCATTGAGGGGTCTGAAATTCACATTAATGGTGCATTCCCACTGTGAGAGATAGCATTAAAAAAAAAGAATGAAATCACATGGTACTATTTATAAACAATGTATAAGTATTGCACTGCTGCACATAGGTATTTGGACCCCTGAGAAAATCAGTGTCAATATTTGGTCCAGAAGCCATTGTTTTCAATTACAGAGGTCAAACGTCAAACATGGAAGCATCAATGTACAAACCCTCGCCCTTCCATTTCCTGCACTAGCTTGTTCCTTCCCCATATTATGTATGATCCTTCCGTCCTTCGGTATCCTGCACTAGCTTGTTCCTCCCCCATTTTATGTATAATTCCTCTGCCCTTCCATTTCCTGTGCTAGTTTGTTCCTCCTCTATCTCTTCTGTTTCTTGCACTAGCATGCCCCTCCAACATGTTATGCTCTATGTCTTCGACTTTCTGTTTCTGTTGCACTAGCTTTTTCCTCACCCATTCCATATACAATCTCTGCACTCCTCCGTTTCTTGTGCTAGCTTGTTCCTCCCCTATTTTATGTTTGATCCCTCTATCCTTCTGTTTCCTGCACTAGGTTGTCCTTCCTTCACTTTATATATGATACCTGCACACTTCTATTACCTGCACTAGGTTGTCCTTCCCCAAATTTATATATGATCCATCTGCCCTTCCTTTTCCTGTGCTAAATTGTTCCTCCCCCATTTCATGTACAAACTCTCCACCCTTCCTTTTCCTGCACTAGCTTCTTCCTCCCCAATTCTCTGTTTGATCCTCCCACACTTCTATTTCCTGCACTAGCTTGTCCCTCCCCCATTTTATGTATGATCCCTCTGCCCTTCCATTTCCTGTGCTAGCCTATTCCTCCCCCATTTTATATATATGTTCCCAATTCCCTCCGTCCTTCCGTTTCCTGCCCTAGCTTGTTCCTCCCCCATTTTATGTATGATCCCTCCGCTCTTCCATTTATTTTCTGTGCTAGCTTTTTCCTCCCCCATTTCATGTATGAACTCTCCACCCTTCCATTTCCTGCACTAGCTTGTTCCTCCCCCATTTTATTTATGATCTCAATCCCTCCGCACTTCCATTGTCTGAACTAGCTTGTTCCTTACCCATTTCATGTATAATGCCTCCACCCTTTCATTTCCTGCACTAGGTTGTCCTTCCCCTATTTTATATATGATCTCTGCACTCTCCCGTTTCTTGTGCTAGCTTGTTCCTCCCCCATTTTATGTTTGATCCATTTCCTGCACTTTGTTGTGTGCCCCCCCCCCCCATTTTATATATGATCTCTCCATCCTTCCCTTTCCTGTGCTAGCTTATTTCAACCCCATTTTATGTATCTTCCTCCTTTGCATTTCTTGGCCATGCCATCATCCTCATTAAGCGGCTATAACCCTTGGCAGTGAAGACAATCTTTTCTGCCTAAGGCTATGTTCCCACATAAGCCATTAACCTCTCTGCTGCTGAGGTCCAGATTTCTGTACCAAAAGCACACCATAGACCAGTGGTGGGCAACTGAGTTGATATGGAGGGCCACAAGTGCGGCCCTTTGCATCACTAAAGGGCCGCACATAACATTTTCAATGTAATTTTTTCATGAAAAAATTACAGCAGGAAGAGCTAAAAGACATTATTTTTAATTTTACAAATAACAAAACTTGTTTTTAATGATACTTCAAGCATTAGTGAACACTGTAGTGCCGTAATGCACATTTTGTGTCATATATATCTCGTCACAGGTTATATGCCCCTATTCTGAGGTTATGTGCCACATACAATAATCCCCCGTTTGTTGGTGGAATAGTGGGAGCATAGGCACTCATCTTCTTAGAACGGGATATTCTTGGTGAGGTGAAGGACTTGCTCAGGCTCTGTCTGGGTTGCTGATTGGCTTTCATGTGCTCAGCCAGAGCGAGTCCCTCTCCTCTTCCCTCCCGAAGAAGATCCTGGACGAGGACGGGTGAGTTCCTATGCCCTAAGCATTAACATTTAGGTTTGTGGGGCCGCAAGTGGAAAACCAAGGGAGGCCACCAAACAACACCCAAAGGGCCGCATGCGGCCCCCGGGCCACAGGTTGGGCGCCTAGGCCATATACCTTTTTTATGTTGTAGGCCTGTAACTTTCTAAAATATGTCCGTACAAGGGTCTAGTAGACATCCTGAATATAATAATGTTTGAAACACACAATTATGTTAAAAAATTACATTAAAAAATGAATAAAAGGTATAATTTGAATAATAAAATCTCTTACATACTTATTTGGTATGAAAGATTTCAAAACAGTATGTATTCATATTTATGTTTTGTTTATAATAACATTTTTATTACAATTGGAAATGTGTTTTGTTTTACTTTGATATGTATTGGAAACAGTTATCACTGGTTTTAGTACAATGCCCTTTGGCACCCTCCGAAAGGGTTAACTTCAAAGTGCACATCTGGAAATGACACTGGGTGTAATTTTTCAGATGTGCTCTTTGAAGTTAACCCAATTTACATTTAAATGTCCCGTGCCAAATGTCACGTCACTGGGGGGAGGATGAGCCGCTCTCCAGAAGCCTACTTGTCACATCGGGGACAGCGAGAAACGGTAAGTATGCGCTGCCGGAGCACCGATCTTTACTAGATGGCCCCATCTCATCCAGTGCAATAGTGACTGTGCAACGCCAACGCTAAGGGGGTTAATCACAGCATCATCGCGAATTTAATTGTGCACGGCGATTGCGTGTCCATTAGTTGATTGGGCTTGTCCCCCACTTCAACAAATGGCCGCGATCGGGCGCGAACATGATCAGAGCCATGGTTCCCTGCGTTCTGATCGCGGGCATGCCCTGATCGTGCCCATACAGGGAGTGCAGAATTATTAGGCAAGTGGTATTTTTGAGGAATAATTTTATT
>CM070039.1:6241773-6252440 GCA_036250615.1 Ptychadena robeensis
AATTAGGGTGGGAGGGTGGGTGCTTCAATCCGGAAAGAGGCCCGACTTCCGGCCTCTCTCTTTCTTATGGGCTTTTCTCCTCCCCCTTTGGCTCCGCCCCCCCGCCTACGCTATCCTTGTCAGTCACCCAGGCGGGAACACGCCCAGTCAAGGCTGCTCCCGCCTATCCACCCTTCGGCTGCCGGCTCTGCAGCTCCATCCCCTCTTAACACTTACCTACCTTCTGCAGATGTATACCGGTAGTTACTTAGATCTAATCAGCCAGTTAATGTTACTCCCCATCTGCTAACAGTTCAAAGGAAGCAGGGGAAAGTAATCAATCACTGAGTTTGGAAAAACATGTAGCAAAACTGAAACCTACCATAGCTCTGCTTGGCTAAGTCTAGTACACCTTACAAAAAAATTCTACAATTGTGTAAAAAACTAGAAATGGTCGATTTTTTTGTGAGTTCATTGCAACTTTAGGGTGTCTTTAATCATTTTGTTCTGTTAGGGGAATGGTACATGCTGATTTATTACTAATCTACATAGGGACACCTCCTGATGTGTGCCAGGTAGAAGAGGAGAATACCAGCTGCTGTAGAAGCTCAACTTCCTATTTACCTTTCCTTCAAAAAAACGAACACTTACGTCTAGCAGGAGGAATCTACTCAAAAGGTTAAGTGCTCATTTTGTCTTTGTCTATGTGATGGTACATAGGATTAAACCCTCATCCCTCTCCCCAGGCTTCCACCTAACCTGTACCCTCTTCAGATGCTATCTTGCATGGCTCCTCTAGTACTGGCCTCATCCACTATGAGGCAGGTCTGTACATGCCTGCCTTTGAAATAAAGGATCAGTTACGTTTAGCTCCTTATTCACCTTTTCTTTGGGAGTACTTAAGGCACATCTAACCTCCAAAAACAATTGGTGAGAAGTGCTCCAACTTTCTAAAAAAAATATTCTTTTCTGATGTTCTGTGGCATTCTCCATATTTAAGTCTCTGTACATGCCAGTCTCCCGGGGGAGTTTATGAACTGCAGTAACGCATATGGCCACTAGAGTCTGCCCAACATAGTATTTTTAATGGAGACAATAGGAGGCTCCATAGACCTTGTTATGAGGTGATTTGTACTTCATCACACTATGTGTCAGAAGCTGACACATTTGCCACATTTTCTGAAGATGCAAATATTGCAAAAGCAATATGAAATATGCAAGAGCAATATTGGAAATACAGGATTATCTATTAACAGGTGAGGGCAAGTTCTCCTACCCTGTCAAGATCTCCTACCTTTGACAATTGCAGGGTTACAGGGCTCTGAAAATGGGCTTTGGCTCTTAGGATTAGGGGTTTAGGGGAGGTTAAGGTTAGGGTTGTTGGTTGGCGTTTTACTTTGGGAGTGAGCTTCAGGGGTTAGGATAAGGAGCTAGGCTGGTAAAAATAAAACTAACCTCCCCAGTCCCCTAACCCTCGGAACCCCCTAACTCTAAACTTAACCTCCCCTAAACCCCTAGTAAGTGGAGCCCTGTAACCCTGCAAAAATATGGCTATCTGCAGCTATCAAAGGTAGGAGATCTCAACGTAGTGGGTGAAATCGTCTGTCCTGCGCAGTTGGCAGGGTAGGATATCTCAATGTGGTATGGCAAATCGTTGGTACACCGGTGCTATGGGTGGGCCATGGGGGACCAAGTCAAGTCAGTGTACCCCCTAAATTGGGTCCCCCTACCTACGTTAAATTACATGTAAGAGCTAGGGGTTTCCCCCCTGATCACCCGCCTAAACGTCTGGTGCTCTGGCACTAATGGATGTAAATGAGGTGAGTTTAGGTGTATTTTAACCTAGCAATGGGGAGAGCAACCCCTCAAACGAAGAAGGCATCTTCGCATTATTAAAAGGTGGCCACAAAGTTTTCTTACAGTAAACATTGGAATGAAGGATAAAAGGGATACAGGGGACCCGATATGGGCTGATTGGCCACATCCCAACTAGGGATTACTAAGGACCGGACTGATCTCCACAGCAGACCTGACCACTCAACAACTGTGAATAGGACTGGACATTGTGGACTATAATACTAACAAAGACTGCAGCAAGATGACTTGTTAGCTTCAGTGGAAACACGGCTATACTCTACGGTACATGCCCCCCGTGCCCCCAGTCACCGGTTGTCCGACGTCACCCAACAGGACCTTTGGAGCCAGATATACTGGACTTATACTACTATATTTAGAAACGATAGACACTTAATCGTCAAACCTCAATGATCAAAAAAAAATACTTGTAACTGAAATCTCCTGAAGAAGCCAGCAATGGCGAAACATGTTGAGGATAACTAAAGCCCCCCATACACGTTCCGATTATTCTCCCGACCAATTTTTCGTCTGATCCTGTCACCCGATTTTCACCTTTATGTCGTCAATCGGTCGGCTGCCCTGAAAAAATCTGAATTCGAATTATCACCGATCCATCACCTACACTATTTATTACAGCAATCGACCAAAAAGTTACGGACAGTCCGAAGCGGTCCCGATCATTTTTCGGCCGATTTTGATAACTCTGGGATCGGTCGAGTACATAAATTCGTAATCCGATTAATCTCCCTATCGATTAATCCTCCCACCCCCGCCGATCTGGTCGGGGATGTCCGTCAAAAAAATTCGTCCGAAAAATCGAACTTTTTGGGGCTTAATTGATTTATGCAATGACTATATTTGATGTCAATTTATCCTTAAAGCCCCCATAGTCACGTCTATTTTCCCTTCCGTACGAATTTTCCCTACCGACCGATGCGGTCGGGGAGATTATCGATCGGTGGATATTACCGGATTCGGAATTAAGGTACCTGACCGATCCCGATTTCCAAGATCGGCCGAAAAATCGGGTCGGGGAGCCGCTTTTCGGACCTTCCGTAATTTTGGTCTATTCTGCTGTTATTAAATAGGTCCGACTGATGGATCGTGATAATTTCGAATCCTATTTTTCATGCCACCGAACGACCATAACATTGAGGTTTAATCGGGTGACAGGAGCTTTAGCGAAAAAGCGGTCGGGATAATTCAATCGGAAGCGGGTATGTGGGCTTTACAACACTGTGGTTTATTCACACAATAAATAACTTTTACCTTACTATTCGGAAGTCTTTCTTACAAAATCCCTATTCCTCCCCCACCATTTTGAAAACTGGTGGGGGAAACTTTTCTGTTTTCTTTTTAACCCCATTGTTGGTTTTACGTATAATTAACATATTTTTTAAAACAATTTAAACCTCACAGTGCTACAGTAATAGTGTGGGGAATCAGCTCAAAGGTTGTCCTCGCATAGCATCAGTCCCACACGCTTTTTATCCTTTGAAGCTCCTTTCCCTGTTTAATTTCATCACAGACCGTCCAAACAAAGTTATCCCTGCGTCAGGGGTTAAGTAGCAGTCCAAATAAACCAAAGTTCCTCGAAAATGCCAAGCCTCCGGCTTGGCCCCATTAACAACAGTTTCCTTCCCTTAGGAAATCCTCATGGCCATGGCCTGCCTGCTCGCAGCCATTAGATGGTGCCACAACACTCCCTGTTTCCCGGTTTTTTGCTGCACCCAGCAGCACTGTCCTCCAACCTCATCTGGGAGCATACTGGAGTGGTCCCAGCTCCTTTTGTGGAGACACCACCCCAGGCCATCGCTCGTTATGGTCTAGCAGGGTGTATCTTGTCTGGATACATGTACCCCCCTATGGGTGCCTAAGAGTTAAGTGAGGTAAAGGGGTTAACTTGTTGGAGGTTTGATGGTTAACCTTTGTTTTTCTCTTGTCAGGTGCAGCGTTGTGGGCATTGTTCCCTCCAGAATTTAGGCGGAGAATGTATCAAGATCTGTTCTGCCTGGAGATACGACTTCAAGCAAGTAGTGACAACAAGCAGCACCTGTCATCTACTTTGCAACATTTGGAGGGAACATGAGTCAGTCTCTCTGGGAATGTTTGGGGTTGGTCAAAAAGGATAAAAGGGTTCAGCCTCGCCAGGTGCAGTGGTTCAGGGTGAACCAGGGTGGTTCCCCCCTCCTGGGGGCCTGGTAGGGTCGAAGCATTGCCAGTGTTCTAGGGTGTTCCAGTTTCCTAAGGGCCAGAGCTCCCTCTCTGAGGCCGTCTGCGATCCCTAGGGTAGAGAGCTATTGTTAAGTCTGCCCTGAATCAAGAGAGCTGACATTCTTCTGTCAAGAGGGAGGCACTACAAGCCCAGCGCAGCCTCCTGCACGAGATTTTGTGACTAAGAGAGGTGCCGGAAGGACTGGATTCTGGAGACCTGGTCTGCACTGAGGTCGGTTACTACCAGGGGAAGGTGAGAAATCAGGGCACCAAGGCGTCCAGTAGAGTCAAGCATAACCTGTCTACCTAGGGTGAGGAGACTGCAGGGGAAAGGTTGAGGAAGAAGGCAAAGCTGTCAAGCGTGAGGTCAGAGGTCAGAGAAGCTATACAGAGGAGTGTGTAAGAGAATCTGTTCAGAGAGAAGTCCATATAGCAAAGGCTGGTGGTCCAGAGAGAAGAGTGTCCAGAGAGGTGTCCTAGCTGTCAAGTCTAGGGGCCCAGTGGCAGCCATACCTGCTCCTTACCCTCTTCATCCGCATAGAAGACTGCCAAGTTCAAGTAAAAAAGTTCAACGAGCATCAACACTTCTAGTCTCCAAGATTTTCGATTGCCGCTGCCCAGGTCCCACATCACACTCAGCAGGAACCAGTCGGTCTCATTGTTGCTACAATACAACAAGAATCCCGCCAAGAAACCCCTGTCCCCATGCCGCCTATTTCCCAATCCGCCACTGTTTTCCCCCCCCCTCCCCCGAACCATCCCCTCATTTCCCCCTTTCTCTTTCCCATCTCTCTCTCTTCTCTACATGTATATATTCCTCCTTTGTCTGCAGTGCGTTGCATGCCAGTGCCTTTCCTGTTTACGGATCAGTGAGATGGATGTGAATGTAGACCAGATGGGATCTATACAAAATATATTACTCACATGGGTACACATGGTGTATATTGATTATGTGCATTTACAGAAACATATTGCAGAAGCAGCGGATTGCTGGCCGCCTGCTATATTGAGTGTCGGCTATATATATTCTCATTCCATGTCTCCGGAGTGGATAAAACAAAACAATAGACGTGAGCTCTGCGGGAAAAGCTGTATAGGCAGCTGAAATATCCGATAGATGCGCAGAAAGTTCTATCTTCTGTCTTAATCACGCTGAGAATTCATCTCAATCTTCTTTGAGAAAAAGTTGGGTTTTTTTTTCTTCCAGCTTCATTTTGAAAATAATAAACTGCAGAATGAAGTTACAACTGGCAGGAAGTCAGAAAGAAAAGTCAGCTGGAAAACGTTGGACAGCTCCGGCCGAGCCGCTAATTTCATCCATAGGAATCCCTGAAATGTTTTTATTTCAATAGATAAAAATACTGTAACAGATTGAAATGACCTAATTCATTTTGATGGGTCGACACAACTTAAAAATGGAGATTTTATGGTGCAGCTTTTTTTTTTATTAGAAACAGCTCACGTAGAGGTATTGACCTCTTATCCAGAGCTTCTCCCCCCAAGAGCTTCTTTGTTGACATGATGGCTTGTGTTTTTTGAGTTGAATGAAGCAAGGAAGGGGCCGAGGATTCAACATGAGAGCAGGGCCCCATTTTCATGGAGCCCTACATGACAGATTCATAAATTTTGTCCCTTCTTTATCAGATCCCCATAAAACACATGGACTGCATGGCAGGGATATTAAATGGCCTCAGCAGCCCTTTATTAACAACTTATGAATCTACTCCAGGACCGCCATCTGAAATTTCTGGACCCCATACTAGGTCATTTCTTTGGAGCCCCCTACCCAGTGGCGGTTTTACATATAGGCAGTGTGGGTGGTTGGCCAGGGCGGCATTGTGCCCAACTCCTCTGTGCTCCGCTGACATCCGACTACAGAATGCAGCTCAGTCTGCCGGCCGGGGGGTTGGTGGCCAGAAGAACATCTTTGTTCTCCAAGCAGCATCCATGCATGGAGCAGCATCTAAGCACCATCTTCTTCTCTCTCCTGCCTGGGTAGAGTGCTCACCGCGGGTGCCAATGTCCATAGGACCGCCCCTACCACTAGCACCCCACCCCCTGGCCTGAGGGTTCCGGGTTCCTAAATGGTAGATTGTGCTGCAGATGGACCTCCCTGTACCTGATTGAGCCTCCGATTAGCTGTCTTCATCCACAGTACATCAATGCAATACCAAATTTCAACAATAGATGCAGTACTATCAAGGCACACACATCATCTTCCTCACTGATAAGGGGAAGAAGGGGGCCGTGGGGGTAACAGCTCCAGTGTCTCTCCTCTACTATTAGGCTGTGTCCATGGAAGATGCAGAGTGATTGCTGCTTCCACACACAGGGAGAGAGATAGATAGATAGGAGTTCATCTATCTCTCTCTTCATTGCTTATATCAGCAAGGCTCTGCTGGTATAAGCAATACAGTTCAGATGTGAGATTTGGCCGGGGCTGGCTCTTTCATCTGACAGCGCCTCGGCTAATCTTCTTGCCAGGAGAGCTGGTCAGGAGCCAAGGCGCAACCACTCATGGGGGTCTCACATTCGGACCATAAGATGCAGGCACTTTTCCCCCCGATTTCTGGGGGGGAAAACTGTGTCTTATAGTGCGAAAAATACGATATATATAGTATTTTTAAATAATCAAAGTCTTTATCATATAAGTTCTACTTCTTGAAATCTTTATAAAGAACATCAGAGATGAGTTTTTGCTTGTAAGTAATATTATTAGGAAGAGTCAGCATGTGATCACTAGAGACGGAAGTTGTCAAACAAATCTTTTTATAAACAAGTAAGCAAAACCTTAGACAATGTTGTGGTTTCAGTATAGTTGGACTTTACAAAAGTGTTTGATGCAGACCCCTATAGACCGCTAATGTGCAACTTCATAGGCTTGTAAAATTCAGCCTGTAAACTGATAGAAGCCGGTGAAAATTTAAAAAGTAATGGTCAAGGATTTGTACTCTGTAGTTTAAGGTTCAGTGTTGTGTTTTTACTTCTTAACCTATTTACCCTGTTTCCTCAAAAGTAAGACCTACCCTGAAAGAAAGACCTAGCTGCTATCCCCTCCCTCATGCTTCTAATATAAGCCCAAAATAAGACCTACCATATCCTAGAGACAGGGATATCTTAATCTGCTCACTCAGTGAAGGGTAGGGGACAATGAATGGCAGGCTTACTTATTCTTTGGGTTCTACCGGCCGGGTAACAGACTCTGTAAGGCAGGCATCAGCACCCTGTCCTTCCTGGCGCGGAGGCGCAGGCACGGGTGCGAGCCTTTGCAGTCACCTGATCTGCAGCCAGCCCTGATGGAGGCACACAGTTACCAAATGTCATCTGTTTTATATTTATTAGTTAATTGTCCTGTATGAACACTTTTTAACAAGTCTTCTATTGGACCTCCTTGTTCTGACATGTTACCTCCTCAATTACTGGGTGAAACCCGTCAGAGAAGGAAGGTCATGGAACAAATTACCTTCACCTTCCATAGGAAAAACCTTTATCCAAAATAAAAATCGAATAATATACTTACCTGCTGTTCCCTGAAAGGCTTCTGGGGATTAATTAAGTGCAATATCGCAAGTGGCCACTGGGGGCGTTATACAATGGGTTTCAATGGGAAATGCCTTTGTGTGTATTTTTCATGGCATTTGTCAGATGAATCAGACGGCTTATTAGTTACTTCATCTGAATGAACACTCTTTAACAAGTCTTGTATTGGACCTTCTAGTTCTGACATGTTACCTCCTCAATTACTGGGTGAAACCCGTCAGAGAAGGAAGGCCAGGGAACAAATGACCTTCACCTTCCATAGGAAAAACCTTTATCCAAAATTTAAAATTTTAAATAAAATACTTACCTGCTGTTCTCTGAAAGACTTCTGGGGATGAATTCAGTGCAATATCGCAAGTGCCCACTGGGGGCATTTTATAATGGTTTTCAATGGGAAATGCCTCTGTGGACATTTTTCAACACACAGCATGATCATGTACTATCCCAGCATGGAGGAAACCTTGGAAGCTAACCTCACTACTCCTTTACCTCTTGCCTGGCACTACCCAGGCCACACGATTGACCTCTATCACAGACAGGTTTGCCGAGACGGTCTCGGGCAGTGGCCCCCCGTTCCTTCCGTCGTCCTCTTCCTCCTCTGTGGGCAGTTCGAGCCAATATCCATAACAACTTCACTAACTGGACCTAACCACGCCTCCTGAGGAAAAATCGCTAGAAACGCGCGTCGAGGTAGTGGAAACGCTTTTTCCCTAGTCTGGTTGGATATATAAGTTGCTCAGCCTGCTTGGTGGATCAATTACAACATCTGGATCACCCCAAATTAATACTGCCCAGAAAAGAAAATTAAAGATCCTTCAGCTTTTAATGACCATATGGACTTTTTATTACTTATTGGATGTTTTGACATGATATTATTATAACTTTTTTTGTTTATTTACCTAATTTGTATAAATCCCCAACTGGGGTATATTTGAAGAGCTGGGGTGGCCTCTTGGAAAGTCCCCGTGTCTTTGCCCCTCAGGCAGAGAGAAAAACCGGATGGACTGTAGTGATGAGCGACTACGCAATATTCGAATTCGCGAAATTTCGCGAATATCCGCCATAATATTCGATTCCATATTCGTAATCTCGAATATCCGCACTTACGACATGAATTGCGATCTAAACATCGCAATTGCGATCCGATATGCGCAATGCATGCAAGTCAATGGAGAATGGCGGAATCCGAAATCGCGATTATCCGAGAAATCGCAATGCGACCACATATGCGCAATACATTGAAGTCAATGGAGAATGGCGGAATCCGAAATTGCGATTATCAGAGAAAGCGCAATGCGACCAATATATGCGCAGTACATTGCAGTCAATAGAGAATGGTGGAATCCGAAATTGCGATTATCCGAGAAAGCGCAATTGCGATCCGATCTGCGCAATGCATGCAAGTCAATATAGCTCGGATATTCGACTGGGAGAATATCCGTCATTTCCGTTTTAAAAAATCGCATTGCGATTATATAATCGCGATCCCATTCATTGCAATGGATCGCGATTATAAAAGCGCAATAAATCGCGAAAAATCACGATCGCATCGGATATCCGATGATATATTCGCGAATATTCGCAAAATGGCGAAATAGCGATATTCGAGCTAAATATTCGAAAATCGAATATTCTAGCTCAACACTAATGGACTGCTGGTCTGATCTACTTTCAGAACCCGCTGCCCATCCAACCTTCCCCTTTTGGTTCATGTACTATCCCAGCTGTCACTGCTCTGAGATGTCAGGCTTCTAAACCTATCGTGGGCTGTGTCTTCACAGAGATAGAGGGCATGAAAGGGATATTTCGGTTTTACCCATTAAGTCTTTTTTTGCCGCATTCTGCTCCTTTATCACATCAAGTACAAAATCTGGTGATAGGTCCGATTTAGTGTCCATTCCCTCTTCCTTTAGGGCTTTGATTTACAACAATCCATGAGATTTCTGAGGCAATATCTAAGCTCACAAGGCCGTCAGTGACAGCAAAAGCAACAGGACATCCATGTGACACAAATCAGACAGAACACAAATGATGATTATTAGTTATACTATACTTATACTTTTAACAAGTTTTGTTTAGGACCTGCCCTATTTTCCGGCATCTAAGACGACCCCCAATAGTGATGGTGATAGAACGCGTACGTTCGCAAGAGTTCACGAACCCGGCAAACCGGTGAACCGCCATAGACTTCAATGGGCAGGCGAACATTAAAAAACAAAGGGGCCCTTTCTGGCCACAATAATATTGGAAAAGGTATTTCAAGGGGACTACCACCTGGACAATGACATGACAGAGGGGGATCCATGGGGACTAACACCTGGACAAACAATGACATGACAGAAGGGGGATCCATGGCAAAACTCACAAGAAATTTTTTTTTCTCACGCAATAAATGCCCCACAAAGGCTTTCCTCTACAATGATAGTCAATGGATTTGAACAATAAGGTGGACTGGAGAGCACTAAACACCATGGTTGGTACAGGCCGGCAAATATCTGATGTGAATTCATTTCCTTCCATCCATCCCATCCCACCTGAAACAACGCTGTGAAGATCTGCTTTCCACTCTGCTTTCCTTTCCACGTTTGCCCCCCTACAAAGTATCTTAAAAGGTTGATTTATTTTAATAATTAGGACACTTTTGGAAGATGGGTTACCTTTTTTATTCACAACTCATTGTAGATGTTTGCCTTATTTATTCTTAATTCATTTCTTCCAACTTGTTTATCCATGACATGGGTGGGAGGACACTGGGGGAGATGTCAGTAAGGCGGAACACTGGGGGATGGTTGGACAGTGTGAGGACACTGATGGTGAGATGGTTCACTTAATGGCGGACAAACAAGACTAACTCGCACACTCTGTGTGGGAGATTTACAAGTGTTGAAGTAGCCACTGGTGGAGAATGGTCAGTAATGGAGAATGTAATGTGGCGTTACCTGGTGGAGATGGACAGTGTGGATGGACACTGGTGTAGATGGTCAGTATTGTATATTAGGATTGGATGGCGGACCTGGTGGTGATGATGGTCGTGGTGGAGGACACTGGGTGATGGTCAGGGCGGGTGGGGAGGACCT
>CM070039.1:6252465-6264450 GCA_036250615.1 Ptychadena robeensis
GGGTCAAAGTTTCTGCAATGTTAAAAGATAGGGGGCGAACCGAACTCGCCATATGTTCACTAAAATGCGCAAACGCAAACATGCGATGTTCGCCGCGAATAGTTCGCGGGCGAACAGTTCAGGACATCACTAACCCCCAACTTTTCCAGTTAAAATATAGAGTTTGGGATATTCTCACCGTATATGACTACCCCTCTTCCAACGCACACCAAAAAAAAATGTTTATGTCTACTCTGACTTTCAACCCCCAGATCTCCAACACCCTAAAACCTGCCATACACCCCGACGGGTGCAGACAGACCAGCTCAGATGAGCTCTGGAATGCAAACGTGATGACGTCATCACGTTTGCATCCTGATGCATTATGGGGCTGCACTAGTCGGCTGGCACCCTTTGTGTGCCGGCTATTAGCTTCAATAAAGACGCCGGTCTTCATTGAAGCTTAAGGCATCGGCTTCCATCGGCCAGATTATCGGACATGTCCGTTCTCTGGCCGGCCGAGCTGTGGGCACATGCCGATAAGCGGCCGGTTTTTCCGCTAACCGACAGCGCGCACACCCGTCGGTTAGGTGAAAAATCGCCCGCTTATCGGCATGTGTATGCCAGGCATTAGAAGTCCAATCTTATTTTGGATTAGTAATTAACATTTCCAATCTGCAACCTTTCATAGTTTTAATGTTTCCCTGTCTAGATTTGACAATAAAATATCTTTCATCTCAATCTCCCTGCAATACCAATTTCAGCCTCGATGTCGCTAGTGAGCACACTTACCGTCAGTAGCAGCCAGCTACTTTCACACACATCGGGAAGGAGAAGGAGGGGGATGCAGAAGACCTATAACTCTAGCTCCTGTCATCCAGCGCTAGTGTTGAGCTTGAATATTCGAATTGTGAATATATTCAGTGAATATCGGCTATTCAAAAATTCACAAATTTCGCGAACATGGCTGCAGATATTCACAATTTCATGATATTCTGCATTGGGATGCTTTTGACCATGGAATATATATTCGCAACGCGAAAATAACAACATAGCATAACATGGGACATTCCTTTTTGAAGATAATTGCAAATATATTTTCGCAATGTGCTTGTACAAAGTACATGACTATCGGTGGCACCTGGCATATATGATGACCCCCAACTTTTGCAGACATTTTCTTGTGTTCAAAAGTTGCCTTATACACCGGAAAATATGGTGCTAGTTCTGACTTGTTACCCCATAATGATCTAACCTCCTTAGAGGTATGCTGCTGTACTCTGCTGGTTTTCCCTGTCCTCCCTCCTCCCCTTTTGCCATCGATGTGGGCCGGGAAACCGCTGCAAACTCCATAACATGGAGGTCCATGGCGCCAACCCCCGCCTCTGAGGTGTTACAGATGCTGCTGGAGAGGTGGTGCCAGAAGTGATCGGCCTGATTCACAATCGCCGCAGGCTCGCTTAGGATAGGTAAGTATGCCCGATCCCAGCTCAGGGTGAGAGGTTCGATAACTGGATGAAATGCGTCAGTGAGAGGAGGTGGGGGATCAAATTTTTATGCTAATTTTAAATCCAGTATTTTGTATTTTGACTTGTTTAGCCATCGTTATGCTTCTGTGAACTCCGTTGGATCTCCTCTTACCTCTGTCCTCTCTCTCTCCTATTCAGAATAGATATACCATATAAGAGGCACCGGACCATAAGACGCACCCAGTTTTTAGGGCAGGAAAACCAGATAAAAAAAGATTTAATATGTTTTCACATCAATTGAGATAATGCAATGAATTTAATGGATGCAATATTCAATTTAGCCAGAAGGTGTCACTACACTACAGAACACTCTCAGCAGAACGCCATACTTTACACTGATCTAGAGGAGGAATGGGGGGGGGGGGGGGCTGGGCTGTCTTTTGCTCTCTCTCTCCTCTCCCGATGTTACTGATTCTGTGTCCGTGGGGCAGCAGAGTAATTGCTGTTCCCACGGACACAAGAGAGCTATAGATGCAAGTTCATCTATACTTCTCTCTTCATTGCCTATGCCAGTTCAGGGCTGGCATAGGCAATTACACAGTTCAGATGGGAGAGCCAGCATTAGCCAGCATCTCACATCTGACAACTCCTCCAGCTCCCCCAGCTAACCTCCATGCCGGGTGAGCTGGCGGGCAGCCAAGGTGCGACCATCGGCGGCCGTGTGGCCACGGGGGTTGCACATTCAGACTATAAGACGCAGGCACTTTTTGCCCCCCAATTTTGAGGGTAAAAAAGTGTGTCTTATGGTGCGAAAAATACGGTACTTGTAGCCGTGTTAATGGGGCTCGGACTCGGCGATGAGGAACGGGGAGCAACTGATCAGTAAATTCAAGGGGTCTCTCTGATCAATACATTCAAAAGGTCTCTTGGTGGCAACAGGTTTTGAAGGTAGGATAGTTTCGGCTCCCCGCAGTCTCTGACAGCTCGTGAGTTTCCTATTCAAAAAAAAAAAATCGAGAGTTGGATTTCAGAAACGTTTTGTTTACCGATCCTCAATGTTACTGATCCTTCCACAAAGCCAAGGACACTTCTTGGCGGAGGAGCCGCGGAGAGGACTCACTTCGGATCAGACTGCCTTGTGTACAATCCAGAAGCTGCTTCTTCTCTGAGCACACAGAGCTGTTCTCTTAGCTGCTGCATTGTCTCTGAGTGGTGTAGATTGCCCGGAGATCTCCCCTAATCTGCGTTTCAGGTGTATCGTCACAATCTAACACAGCGACGACCTTGGCGCATCCTTACGGAACGTGTTTGCCGCCACCGGTCTGACTAGCTAATGACGTCCTTCAGCTCACCCTGCATTTAATACGCTAAAAGGTTACAGATGAAGAGACGGAAAAATGATATACAGTTCTAAAATAAATGGGATGGAGAAAAAAAGAAAAAACATTTTCCAGACATGCGACCGAGCAGACGTCTGACCTGCGGAGGAGACAGGAATACAGACGGACGCTCTTGTCCTCTAAACGTTTGACATTGTGAATGATTTTATTTCAGGACGTCAGGCGCTAATGTTAGGCTGCGCGGGGACAAGCGAGACTTCAAAGGCGACAGAACAAAGGAAGTCATGGCTGTGGTTTTTCACCGGGTGGGTTCGTGAATTCGGGGGCTTCAAAGACCGCCGAGACCAACAAAGTAACCAGGTGATCAAAGGACGGCGTCACCGGAAGATCGTGTGATTGGTACTTCTGTCCAAACTTTGTCAGGAGTGTCCTTCATATCTATACTGTACAAGCCTTATGCGAAAGTGCACGTCAACATTTCCTTTACAGCAATAACCCCCCCCCCCGTGATCTCTTGGGGAAGGTGGGGGTGGTGCGGCTCTCCTTCACAGCACCCAATTCCCCCCCCCCCCCACGTGATCTCTTGGGCAGGGCAGCCATCAGAAATCACAGCAAAAATGTCCGGGCCCCATGGAAGAACTTGTTGAGTGGGGGGGGGGGGGGGGATGTGCTAGCAGAAAAATCCACCTTAACCCCGGCGTGCTGACTGATACAGCATATCATACAGCAGCCTCTGCTTACTGTACCTCTGCCTCTTCACAGCCCGGACTGCCGGCAGCGCATCGCACACAGTAGTGGCAGTCCGGGCTGCTGTACCTAGTGAGCAGAGGCTGCTGTACCTATCAGTCAGCACGCCGGGGCCACCACGTGCTGACCGTCGGGCCCCCCAAGCTGCCCGGGACGGGAGTCCCCCCTGTCCCCCCCTGACGGCGGCCCTGCTCTTGGGGATGGCAGGGGTGGTGCTGCTGCCGGGGCTCTCCTTCACAGCACCCACCCATGGCAGCCCACATGGTTAGATCGACCTAAAACAATTCAAATTGGGAAAATTTTCGATCCAAAAATGATCGGACGTGCTGGAAAATTTTAATCGGTTGTATTAAAATGTAACCTTAATTCACTTACGCTTTCAGTGGATCCCAAAAAATTTCATCAGAAATTTGTTATTACAGTTGTCAACCAATCACAGATTTCCCTGACCAAAATAAAAAGATCTTTTTAAGGAAAATCTAGATGTGCATGGGGGCCTTGCAAAACCAATACTGCACATCACTAGAGATGGTCGCATTTTTCAACTTGCTAACTTTGTGAGCTGATTGCAGAGCCCTTGAAAATGGTATCATCACCAAAATAGCTGGGGATGTAGATAAGGGTTGGGGGAACATTTGGAAAAAAAAATTTGCCCTAGCATATGCAGTTTTTGCATAAATTAAGTTCAAAGTTAAAGTCGAAATTCCGATTTTCGAAATTTTTACCTGACTTTGAACTTAATTTGTGCAATAACTATTTGTGTTAAAGACATACTTTTTGTTTTGTAGTATACCCCTAACCCTTTTGTACATCTCCAGCAAGATTGGTGATGATACCATGTTCAGGGGCTTTGCAATTAACTGGAAACGTCGAAATCTTTACACATCACCAAAAGAACACCATACCAAGAGTGAAGCATGGTGGTGAAAGCATCATGCTTTGGGGCTGTTTTTCTTCAGCTGGAACTGGGGCCTTAGTTAAGATAGGGAGTTATGTACAAGGTGCAATGGGGCATGTAAGTCACATGGGCTCACAGTACTGTGGCATCATGGACCAGCCAGTGCCAATGCCAACAAGAACAATGGACCTTATTTTTTACCTGCGGTAATAGACTTTGTATATATTCTTTAATGGTTGGGTTGGGGAGCTACATCAAGGGCGTACTGGCATAAGAGCACCTAAAATTTGCCTTCATATTGGGTATTTAGATCTTAAATTGCTGCTCTGCAACTAATCAGTCCTCCGTGCTAAAAGCCGGTGATATGCAGCTGCTGCAGACTGATATGAAGCCTTCCTGGAAGTTTTGGAAGAGTTGGTCTAGAGAGCATCCAGAATAAGTTCCCTATTATATATTAGTTGGCATTTCAATATCTCTATATTCTTAAAGATATAACTTACTTCTGCATTTTGTTCTGCTAATACATCTTCCTGTAGGAAATATCTGATATGGGGAGAGTTATTTCTAGTGTACTGTGATACCAATGCGAAGAAGTTATTTGTACAGTGCAGTCTGTAAGTAATATACACAACCTGTGACCATTTCTTACAGCATGTCCAATGTATCCAAACGTCTACTATAGCATATCCTTATGTCCACAGTTACTAAAGTATGTCCACAGTCATTGACCATCCACCAAAGCATTTTCACAGTCATTGACCATCAACTGAAGTATGTCCACAATCATTGACCATTCACTAAAGTATTTTCACAGTCATTGACCATTCACCTAAGTATGCCCACAGTCATTGACCATTTATTAAAGAATGTCCACAATCATTTACCATAAACTAAAGTATGTCCACAGTCATTGACCGTAAACTGAAGTATGTCCACAGTCATTGACCATAAACTAAAGTATGTCCACAGTCATTGACCATTTACTAAAGAATGTCCACAGTCATTGACCATAAACCAAAGTATGTCCACAGTCATTGACCATAAACTAAAGTATGCCCACAGTCATTGACCATTCACTAAAGTATGTCCACGGTCATTGACCATCCACTGAAGTATGCCCACAGTCATTGACCATTTATTAAAGAATGTCCACAGTCATTGACCATAAACTACAGTATATCCACAGTCATTGACCATAAACTAAAGTATGCCCACAGTCATTGACCGTAAACTAAAGTATGTCCACAGTCATTATCCATCCACCAAAGTATGTCCACAGTCATACACTATCTAATGAAGTATGCCCACAGTCATTAACCATTCACTAAAGTATGCCCACAGTCTTTGACTATTCACTAAAGAATGTCCACAGTCATTGACCATAAACTAAAGTATGTCCACAGTCATTGACCATTCACTAAAATATGACCACAGTCATTGACAATAAACTAAAGTATGCCCACATTCTTTGACCATCCACTGAAGTATGTCCACAGTCATTGACCATAAACTAAAGTATGCCCACAGTCATTGACCATTCACTAAAGAATGTCCACAGTCATTGACCATAAACTAAAGTATGCCCATAGTCATTGACCATCCACTGAAGTATGTCCACAGACATTGAGCATCCACTGAAGTATGTCCACAGTCATTGACCATCCACTAAAGTATGTCCACAGACATTAACATCCACTGAAGTATGTCCACAGACATTGACATCCACTGGTCATTCACCATCTACTGAATTATGTCCACAGTTATTGACCATCCACTGAAGTATGTCCACAGTTATTGACCATCCACTGAAGTATGTCCACAGTCATTGACCATCCACTAAAGTATGTCCACATCTTCCTGTAGGAAATTTCTGATATGGGGAGAGTTATTTCTAGTGTACTGTAAAACTAATGCAGAAGAAGTTATTTGTGCAGAGCAGTCTGAAGTGATATACACAACCTGTGACAATCTCTTACAGCATGTCCAATGTATCCGAATGTCTACTATATCATATCCTTACGTCCATAGTTACTGAAATATGTCCACAGTCATTGACCATCAACTAAAGTATGTCCACAGTCATTGACCATCCACTGAAGTATGTCAACAGACATCGACCATCCACTGAAGTATGTCCACAGACATCGACCATCCACTGAAGTATGTCCACAGACATTGACCATCCACTAAATTATGTCCACAGTCATTCACCATCCACTGAAATATGTCCACAGTTATTGCTCATCGTTGCAGTCATTTACCATCCACTGAATTATGTCCACAGTCATTGAATGCATAGTTTATAGTATGAATTCAATCTTCAATATCATGCCAGTGTAGCACCCCTCTGGTGAGTGTTAGTGCTAAAGGGTTAATGTTTTCCTCTCTGGCAGGTGCAGGCTTGTTCAGTTTACCTCCAGAATTTTGGTGGGAAATGTATCAACCCTGATCTGCCTAGAGATAACATTTAGACTGGTAAACAACTCAACATTTGCTCGTTAACTTTGCAACATTTTGGAGGGAGATAATTCATCCCTCTGGAATGTGGGGTACTGTTAGAGGTGTATAAAAAGGTTCAGCTCTCTCAGGTTTGTGTCTTCAGTGACCCAGGGATCCCCTCTGTGGCCCTGTGTGGTCTGTGTTACTGTCTGCATCTCCTATGAGCCAGAGATTGCCTCTGGGGCCTCTGTGTCTCTTCTGGTATAGACTTTGTAAAGTCTTCCCTGAAAAAAGAGCTGAACTTTTTATCTCAAGTCTGGGTGCACTATAAGGTCCATGAAGCCTTCAGCCATTTGATGTCAGAGAGAGAAGCTGTGCTGGAGAGGTTTTCTCTGTGGGAACCTGTCCGCATAGAGTTCAAGAGCACCTGTCACCAGTTTGAGAAAGGGGACGTGCCTCTTGCTGAAAAGGTACCGTACTGCCAGTCTCTGAAGGGGCCGTACCACAGATCGCCCAGGGTGAAGGTGAGAACTGCTGAGGGGAAGGTCAGAGGTTATTGTGCCAGCTTACAATTTGTTGGGCTACAAGTGTCAGGGAGAAGTATTCAAGAGGTGTCCTGCTCTCAGTCTCCTGCTGTCAGTGTGAAATCCTGTTCCCTCATCCTCTCTCCCATAGACTGCTTAAAAAGTTAAATAAAATTCTTCAGCATCTACATTCCTGTCCCAAGAATTTCTCATTGCCGCTGCCCAGACCCAAATCTATAATAGCAGGACCTTTAGGTCCCATTGCACATAGTCTCTAGTCTGCAAATAGTTTCCTCCAGAATCTCTACTCACATCTACTCTGATACTGTATGTCTGCCGACTCTGAACACATCCTTTAGTATGTCAGTCTTTTACTTTCTCTTAAAGCAGTGGTTCCAAAACTTTCCTTGCAGGGCCCCCCTTTTCTATTTAGTAGCATTTTTGAGCCCCCCTCCCTGTTCAAACACAGAATGAGGGCCTGCGCCCCCCCCCCCTGGAATACCTTCGCTTCCCCCCAGTGGGGCCTGCCCCCCAGTTTGGGAACCACTGTCTTAAAGCATATCAACTGTCTCTGACTCTACTGAAGCTTGTTAGCACACTCTGACCCTCTCATCTAACATTCCTGTCCTCTCTATTGACGGTAATATTTTTATTTTTGTATAAAATGTGTGTCCCTTTGGGGACATCACACCCTCTACCTCTCATAGTCCGGCTACCCTTCTATAAGTGAAAAAATAATTTGAGAAGACGTCACTTAGCAACAGACATGTAACTTTGAGATGTGCTTCACTAAAAGCAGCTCTCCCCTTCCAAGAGCGAGGAATACGGTAATTAATCTATTATTGTTTCAGAGCTTCTAATGTGGGGCAGAGCTATTCACCTCTATATGCAGCTATCATCAATTTCTGGTTGCACACAGTGAATTCATTATTCGTTGTTTCCCAATTGGCCAGAGCCGAGCACTGTTCAATTTTTCCGGCTGTCTGCGGCTCTTTAAACAGGTCAGCTGGGAATTCGACTTCAAAAACTTTTGGCATCGGTCAGAGCGTAACAACGCGGCGCTGTTTTTTCTTTTTCATTTGAAAAGAACAACAGTCATCTATTCCTCGGCGTTCCTAACTTTTACTTTCCCGGTTGGCTGCTTTTAACAATTTAAATCAATACGTTCCTAGCTTTAAGCGTAATGTACCCCACCGAACAATACAAGAGATCAATATTAGGAGCAAGTCCTGAAAATCCTCTCCAATTTATATTGCAAACATCGGCCAACCTGCAGAGTAAAGGAACGAATGAAAACAGTTCAGCGGATGTTATTTTCCGCTCTCTGTTAGAGGTTGGGGCTGCTTTGTTTTACCGCCATCCTTGCTTACACCTCCTTGGATGCCTAATATACTATATCCTTATACAATTGCCAAGTTACCTGAAGCGGTCAGGCATGATCATTTGGCCACTGCCACCAAGGGTTTCGTCGTTGGGGCCCTTTGATGTTGCCAAAAAATAACTCACAGAGCAGGGGCGTAGCTAGAAATGACTGGGCCCCATAGCAAAAATTGTTATGCGCCCCCCTATCCCAACCTGTCACTCCAATCCCTCCCCTTCTACTGCTGTAGTGGTACCTACGCCACTGTTACAGAGACATGAAGGTAGATTTTTTTTCTGCATGACTAGCAGCAGGAGCAATATAAATGACTGTAGAACCCACGGTGGACCACTAGTAATTGGCAAACAAATATTAGACTCCTTTTTTCAGTTTTTTCAGTGAGCCTTAGGGATGAGCAATGAACCATTTCAGTTAAATGTATTTACATAGTCAGTCAGGTAGAAAAAGGCACATGTGTGCAGCGGCAACTATTTGTCAACCAATATGACTGCCACCCGAAATGCGTCCCATTGATCCTACTGAACCCTACAGCACCTGTAGCCAGGAAGTGATATCTGTAACCAGGAAGCAACGTTTTCATGGTATCCACATGACTAAACACACATGGCCTAGTAGGAGATCACTCCTTACTTAAGCTGAGCACACACTTGTAGATATGGGCCAGATCAATGGCCGCTTCGAGCTCCATGCGCACTCACTGGCATCTATCTGCATTACCTATCAGTTGCTTCTCCCTCCTGGCCTTTATAAGGTAGCATCAGGTGACAGGAAGTCGCCTGATCCATGGGTCTTATGTGTTTACTTCCAGTCTCACGTATTACCTGCCTGACATCCCGGTTCCTGACCCTTGGCTTGTTTATCGGACTTCTCTTACTCCTAAACGCTTGGCACTACGTATTAGTTCAGCAGCCATCTTGCACAGGTGCTTTCTAGGGACCACAACCTGGGGATTACCTGCAGCCAATTCCAATTCCCTCTGCGGAGAGCTCTGGTGAATACCAGGCAGTCCCTTAGACTCTGCGCCCCGGATTGCACCCCTGCCAACCGTGCAAGTTGGTCCAGAGGGTCCACACCTGTGAATCACCGGTGTCACCACTGCTCTGGTGTCACCCGCTGTGACATGTATATTATTTCCTTACCTTGTGAACCAGGCTATACTTTAACCAGGTAAATACAATATCATTGGTGACTGGCCCAAAACTGTCTCATGTTAAGGCCCACTAAACAGTGGTAGGCAGACAATGACACACATGTTGGTTTTTACAAAGTTCGGCTCGTGAGTTTTTTAACATTTTATCTAAGAATTGAATGGCACAGATGTGTTTTATCTGATATTTGATGTCGCGTGTGTTATAGCATTACACTTTGCTTGTTCCACAATCAATGTAAAACCTCCTGGACGTTTCGCTGGGGTCCAGATTTCTGTACTAAAAGCATTATGCTGTTTTCTATTGAAAACAAATGATGTAATAAAGTTTCAAACACTTAAATATTAAAAAAAAAAAAATGATAAAATTAAAGAGAAAACATAGAAATCTGCTCAAACAAGAATTCATATATAAAATCAACCAATACTGACAATGCAGTCTGATGCTCAGCGCAGGGAACAAAGTTGCACGCTGACACATTTGCCGGTGGATTACCCACAGTTTGCCTGTGGCCAATGTGGCAGGAGTGCGCCCTATTGATTTAGTGGAGCCAAGATGCAAATAAAATGCATTGGGCGCTGTTTTTCCACGTCTTGGAGACACCTCCATTGATCTCCGGTGATCTGAGGTGTCTCCGGCGACGTTGTGCGGTGCTGCAATGAAGATGCGGCATTCGGCAGCTTCAAATGATCACTAAAATAGCGCAGAGTGGACACTGTGCCATTCATTCGAATGGGAAGTGTCCTCTCTGCATACGTACGTCCACCGCAGGGAAAAGGCAGCAATGGACGCAAGCCCTTACAAAGTATTTACTTGTTATGTGTTTTCCTTTATTTTGAACTTGATTGCATACAGAAAAATCAATCCAATCCAACCCAACATGAAAGAAAACTCATTTTGAACTGAATTGGATACAAAAAAACGCTCCAATCAATGACAGAATGAAAGAAAATACATAAACAGTAAAAGAGAAACCACACTGAACACCGGGATCCGAAGGCATTTTAGGTAATAATCAAATTTGCGATATTTCGCAAATAATTTTACTTATATGTAATTCGATATTCGCAATTGCGAGGAGCGCATTGCAAAATTATAGTCTCAATTTTAATCGACTCACAATTACCTTCAATATGAATGGTCACATGTGCTATTTATTTCGCAATCCATTGCCATAAGCGTCCCAATATCGCAAATATTTAAAATTGTGAATATCCGCCACCATATACGCGTAAATTTGCGAGTTCTCGAATAGCTGATATTCGACTCATATATTCACAATTCGAATATTCAAGCTCAACACTACCTGCAAGCCACCTGGCTGCAGGTTTTAGTAGCCCGAGTTAACTCAGACGAATCCATTTCAACAACTTTACTTAGCCTGAGGTATTTCAGCGTCCAGGAGGTTAAGCAAAACCCAAGGTTGTTTCCTTATGAAAACATTCATTGTAAATAGTGATGGCTGAACTTTGGGCAGGTTTGGATCGGACTTTTCTGACGTCTGCCTGTTCGCGGGCAGATTAATATTCCCCGAATTTGAATGGGTAAAACCGGAAGTGATGACAGTGATATCACATCCAGTTCCTGGAACGCATAGCTTCTTGTCCCGATTCCGGTTTTTGTAGCCGTTTTTTCACTAGATTGGGTACTCTACACGGTCTCTAGTGAAAAGATTCTTCCTCCGACGGGATCTTACTGCTTCTGATCCTGCCATGGAGAAAGAATAGTGAGTTCCTTCTCGCCAGCGAATAGGGCGGGCCAATCACCCGTACTGCTCACCGGCTAGAAGGAATGAGAACATCAATGTTCGCTGCCGAACTGTCCACCTTAATTGTTATATCTTCTGATGACTTCCACAATTGTAGAAATTTTTTCGATAAATATCAAGGTGGCCCCGAATTTGGCCAAGATTAAAATTTTGATCCACTGTGTATTTTAGTTTGACACCCCTACACCCCCACATATTGAATTTATTGTTGTGGGCAAAGGTCACGGTCAGCTGTTTAACCGCCCTAGCGGTCAGGACGGCAGCATCTCGTCCAGCGCTGCTACTGCTACTA
>CM070039.1:6315548-6325658 GCA_036250615.1 Ptychadena robeensis
CCCACCCCGCACATTATCAGCACAAGCGGGGTGGAACATTAGCAGGGAGAGTAACGCCCTTTCCCTACTTGATCAGCCAAGAGGTAAGCCCGGCACCGGAAGTTACATCACTTCTTGTATGTCCCTCATTTTTTTTTCTTCCAAAGGTGACAGCTATGTCTTACATATGTAAACAGTTGGGTAATGGCTGGGAGAGTTATTTCATTTACATTGCAGCAAATACATTATGTGATTCAACCCTCCTCCCAAATGTAAATAGCTGCTAATAGGTAAGTTGTTAGTGCCAGATTGTAAAATGTGTCTCTCCATAAGTTGGTCAGTGGGTTCAGATAATAGGTACTGCTATGTTGATGTTATTCCATTTACTTACATTCTACATTGCAGCAAATACATTATGTGACACAGACTCATATCACATCTGCTCATGGGTAAGGTGTTAGTGCCAGATTGAAAAACATGTCTCTTCATAAGTCAGGGGGTTCAGAGAATGGGTACTGCTATGTTGATGTTATTTAGTTTACCTACATTCATGCAGAAAATACATTATGTGACACAGACTCATCTCTCCTCCCAAATGCAAGTAGCTGCTCATTGATAAGTTGTTAGTTCCAGACTGTAAAATGTGTCTCTCCATACGTTGGTCAGTGGGTTCAGAGAATAGGTACTGCTATGTTGATGTTATTTAGTTTACTTACGTTCTACATAGAAGCAAACACACTATGTGACATAGACTCATCCCTCCTCCCATATGTAAATAGCTGCTTATGGGTAAGTTGCTAGTGCCAGATTGTAAAATGTGTCTCTTCATAAGTTGGTCAGCGGGCTCAGAGAATGGGTACTGAAATGATGATGTGATTTAGTCTATTTACATTCTACATAGAAGCAAATACACTATGTGACACAGACTCATCCTTCCTCCCAAATGTAAGTAGCTGCTCATTGATAAGTTGTTAGTTCCAGACTGTAAAATGTGTCTCTTCATTAGTTGGTTCATATCTCCTCCCATATGTAAATAGCTGCTCATGGGTACATGGTTAGTGCCAGATTGTAAAATGTGTCTCTCTATAAGTTGGTCAGTGGGTTCAGAGAATGGGTACTGCTAGTGTATAAAAAGTAAAAAATAAAAATTCAAATGAATATAAACCCAGGTCATTATAGTGTCAAATTCAAAGGAATATACAATACAAATACAATGTACAAGTAAAGAGTTCCCATTATATCAGTATACTGATAATAGAATATGTTATATAATAATATTTGTATCTCCCAATAACTCCACATCACACATCAAGCAGATGGGGAGGAGGGAGTCGCGGCGCTGGGTAGATTGCGGCGAGTGATTGCGCACGCGGATGGTGTCCGTTTGTTGTGTAGAACTCACCCCGGGGAGGTCACAGCCATCGTTATTGCCTCATTAGTAAGCTCACCGTGGACGTTTGTAGGTTTTCTCGCTATGGGATATAAATATCAGAGCCCGGCTGTGACTTTCTAACGTCCCGTTATGTCACATCCATCCAGCTGAGTCCAGGCCAGTGGCAGTCATAATTATGTGACTGCTTACCTCATAACCTTCCAGCTCTGTCCACGAGTCAGGCGTTACAGACTGCGCGCATACTGTGCGCTAATTGGTGTGGTTCGGTTATGTAATAGAGCGGCACGAAGAGGTAATTACAAATGCTGCGACGGGGGCATTTCCTGGACCCAGGGGGGAAAGGGCTCAATTAGTATTATTGCTCATTTGAATTTACCAGTCACGTGACCACATTGCACATTTGACTTGATCAGTCACATGTCCACATTGCACTACGTACGGGGTAAAGGAACACGTTCTTCTTTTAAATCCCCCTTTGTCCACTGTTATAATAGGAAAGGGAACCTTATGTAGTTAAGCTTAAAGGTGGCCATTCACGGAACGATTTAGTCGATCACCACGCATGTTGCGATCGTTGAACAGAAAATCAAGAAAAAAAATTCCTTCAACCTCTATCGATCCTATTCGAAAAAAGTTGAAAAAGGAACGGACATGTCCTTAAATCCTGGACGATCATGGAGGTGGAGTTGAGAGAGGCACGCAGGATGGGCAGAGTTCTCCCTCCTCCCCCTGCATTTTAGCAGTTGAGCTCTACAGCATTTCCGGGATTTCGGCATCCGCCCCAATTGTGTTACAGAGACGCAGAGGGGGGTGAGGGAGGGTGGCACTATAGACCTCCATGTTAGCCTCCCTAGCGCACTGCCTGTATCGCGCCGTTGTACGGGCAATCAAGGCAGTGTACAAAGTACACTGCCTCTTACTTTCTCCCTCCTGCCGCTGCTCTTCACACAGCCGGTGTCATTATTGACACCAGCTGCGTGAGCGGGAAAGCCGGCGCTCCTCCATTAACCCCGGAAATGCTGCAGCAATGAAGACAATCGCTGCAGCTTTCCAGGGAGGCATCGGGTCTCCCCGATGCCGGCTTCCCCTGCGGTTGAGACGAGCCTGAACAGCGGACGAGCTGGGCTCGTCTCAACCACTAGGGAGGTTAACGGAGGGTGTCAGATTTCCAGCCCACACAGCTGGCGCCATTAATGACATTGGCCGTGTGGACAGGGGCAGGGGGGGGGGGAGCGGGAATTGCAGGCAGCCATTAAAAACGGCGCAGTATGGGCTGTGTGCTAAGGAGGTTAATATTGTTTTATATATATATTTTCTTTTTGATATTTCCTGTCTGAGCTACAAGAACTAAGAACACCTATGCCGGGCTGCCCTTATAGGCACTTGCTCTGGCCCTTCTGTCAAATTTAACAACCCATTGGGTCTACCAGTCAAAAAGTTTGCCCACCATCCCAAAAATCGATCGCCAGTCAAACAGCCATCATTTATATCGCCATGCAGTGTTATAAAGACACTGATGACCAGTTCTTGTATTTTAAAGTGTCATTACAGCTTTCTGCCACTAGAGGGAGTCTGGAAACCACATAACAACATGTAAATGTAACTATTGAATGAAAGTTACCGACATGTCTGATCACTTCTTGATCGATTTTCTGTTTGATTCCGTTCACTCGTGGTTAGAGATGCTAACTTTGTGAGCTGATTGCAAAGCCTCTGAACATTGAAATCGGAATTTTGACTTTATTTTTTAACTTAATTTATGCAAAAACTCCATGTTTCCAATGTTCCCACAACCCTTCTCTACATCTCCAGCAATTTTGGTGATGATACCATGTTCAGGGGCTTTGTAATCAGCTCACAAAGTCAGCTAGTCTAAAAATTCGACCATCTCTATTTCCAGAGTCAAATCTTTATTTTTGCCATTACAGAGCAGACATTACATGTTAAATGCTATATTTCATAGACCAGACAGCAATGGACGGCAGTGTATTGTTAAGGGAACACGCGGTTTCAGATTCGGGGCTCCTCTGAGGAGTAAATTAGAAGATTCCGGACAAAGAGAAATCCTTGACTTGGCGCTGAAATCCGGGGAAATAAACCTTTTAAATGTTTTCATTAAATTGTTCCAATATGTCAATCAGAGTTATGAGCGCTCCCGCCAGGTGGGCCGATTTCTAATGATTCTCTGACATTGACCCGGCGGGGAATGGTGAGTACTTTTTATTTAAGGAAAAAGGAGGTTCTGCCGTGAGCTATGATTAAAGTGGTTTTATTGTACAATTTATAAGCGGTAACAAGGTGTTTGTACAACATTGACTTCAACTTCAATAGAACTGACTAAACTGACTTCAACAATGGGCACTGGAAATGCTTTTTACAGGGGGGCCACACTCCTCCATTCGAGAGCTGCACACCTACACACAACTTAAACACCCATCCCTCATACTGACTCCATTTACTCTGTGATCTTTGCTCAGGCCCCATACACCCACTGAGGGCCTTTCTGGCCACTGATATCACTATAGCTGTGTAATCACTTCTGAAGGTTGTGCGCAACTACCCATCACCTTTCTTAACTGGAAATGCTGCCCACAGACAATATTCGTATTTGCAAAATCCTGCAAATATTTCACCTAATATTCACAGTAAATTCGACAATTCGTGATCACGTCATTATTACAGAAAATTGGCACTTGTACACGAATATTGTGAATGCAATGTGTGTTGTCACGGCAACATCTAGTGGCAGAATGTGAAATAGCAGTTGCAGTGTAATCACCACATGAGACAACACTTCTTGAGGTATTTCATTGCGAAAATCGGCACTTGTACATGCGCATATTACGAACGCAATGCAGGATACTTTCCTCGGATTCTCGTATATTCGAGATGACGAAGATAAAACACTATTTTCAAGATCTTGAAGTGCCGATATTCACAAGTTGTGAGTTATATATTCAAGATCAACACTAATGGTCAGCAAATTCTAAGTAATTAACTGCATCATCGTATCACCACCAACAATGCCAGAGAAGAAGAGAAGGGTTGTGGGAACATTACAAAAATAAGTATTTCCCTAGCCGGTGTAGTTTTTGTATACTTTAAACTTAAAATTCAAAGATATATATATAGATCTTGTATAATTAAACTTTGACTTACCTCTAAGCAGGTATGATGGTGGCGTAGCGCTCCACAATCCTCAAAAACTATACTTACCTGCTGTTCCCTGGAATCATATGAGAGATTCAATCTTTATCTGCTAGGCTTCCGGGGGTTATTTCTGTGCAATATCGCGAGTGGCCACTGGGGGTGCCATATAATGCTTCAATTCATTTCAGTGTATCACTTCTTCGATATGGTGGCTACTGTACTTTTCCTTTTGCATTACTTATCTTCATATTAACTACTTAACAGTGGCAACACTCACTGAAGATTTTCTGAAATGTGCAATTTATAAAAGATATCCCAACCTTGCGGCTGCGGCAAGAATGCCCAACACACCATCACAAGCCCATCAACATGGCACCATCACCAAATTGCTGGAGATGTAGAGAAGGGTTTTGGGAATATTATCGGGTCATCAATCGAGCGCCCATCATGATGTTACTGTGTTGGGGTGCAGCGGATGACATGCCATGCTCACCCCTATACCTGAAGGTGCTGAGATGTATACACAACGACAATGAGCAAAAGAGGGCGCCTATGAGAGGGTGATGAGCTGATGGGTGGCTTGCATTCCTTCATACCAGTTGTTTTCAATCTTTTTAGATCTGCGACCCCCGAAGTGATGTCATTAAGTGTCACTTCCTGTTTGAAACACGGAAGTGCCGGTGTGGAGTGTTACTTCCGTGTTTCATTACCAGATGTGACACTCTGTGACATCAATTCCGGCATGATCAGGTAAGTGTAATGTCCCCTCCCTCCTATTTTCCCACCTTCTATAGAGGATGATGGGTGGGGTGGAAAAATAGGAGGGAGAGTAAAGATACAGAGGTCGATTATATGTTCGCCATGAGCGTTTGCGGTGATCGATTGTTCGTGCACAGAACGTTGCCATACTCACTACAAATCACTATTTGACTGCCATTTTGCCATAATCAGGGTCCTGATGCAAAGTATTAAACAGACATTGATTGCACAAAGTGGCGTGCATCAATTCGCCAATCGATCGTTCCGCCATTCACCAAACGACCGTTCTGCGATTCATTGCATCATCACACCTTAATCGATCTCGGGTCAATCGAACGAGTATCGGCCCATGTATGGGGACCCTAAAGCTAGCCATACACGTGTCGATTCCTGAGCGATCGATCGACACTCCGATCGATTTCGGTGAAGCCACAGGCGTTGATCGATCGGCCATACAAGTCTGTGCCTACCACCTTAGGCCACCGATTCCTGGACGATTCTGTTACCAGTCGATCAATTCACAAATGTCAACGCCCCTTGATGTGTGCCCAATCGATCAGAAAAGACCAACAGGTTGGTTCTCTGGCCGATCCGATTTGGGGGCCATGTCGATCAGGCGGGGTCGATCGGTCAAGGTGGGCTGCACTCGATTCTTCGTCGATCGATCGGCGTGCACGCGCCTGGTGATCGATCGGCCTGAAATCGACCTGTGTATGCCTACCTTAACACTCCCTGAAGTTAGGAGGAGAGGTGGTGTTTTTCTACCTCCTAATTTCCCACCCTGCTTGTAGGCATCAGCACTGCTGCTTGTTACCAGCAAATCTGATGCTTTCAGTAAAAGGGACGACCCCCTGTAAAATGGTCAGTCAACCCCTGAGGGGGTCCCAACCCACAGGCTGAGATCCGCTGCTTTATATGGACAGTTGTGCTTTAAGAAAATGAAATCCCCCCCACGCTCGCCATGCTGCCGCCTCTCGTACTATCGCATATAAACAAATTTCATATTTTTATTTGCTGGAAGACTGACAGCTCCCGGGGAAAACATGAGCACACATGAAAAATACATGCCCCAGTGCTCCGCTATTATTCCCAACAGAAAGAAATAACGACAGCTTCTATACACGGAGCCGCAGAAACAGCGCACCATGCCTCCATATTGTATTCACCTAAATCTATTACCAGGAAGGTGAACAACAGCCGAGCGGCAGCAATTTATAGGCCGCATAGAATAGTCAATAATAATAACCATCGGTGACAACCGGGATATAACAGAAGGGGCGAGCGAACCCGCCAGGCAGGCTGGACCGGAGCGGGGGATTCTGGGCCCGGCTACCTAGTTACAATATTCTTTTTATAACCAGGAGCGAGCGGCGGCGCGGCGCCCGGGAAGCCTGTGGAAGCCCTGACTCATCAATAGCTGAGACCATAATTAGCATATCAATAGCAGAGAGATCTCTATTATTATTCTGATTAAGCTGCCGCGTTTCGCGTCTGCGTTCTCTGTCTGTACGGATTAGAGAAATCTCAGGTTTAGGTGGACGGTGCTTCAGTGAGGCCGAGGTAGGCTTAAAGCAGAACTCCGGCCCTGCTCTTCCATTTCCATTACTGGAAGTGCTTATTTGGACTTCACAGCGCACCGCGTCAGCTTTTCACACCGGGAATTAAAAGCAGACGACAAGTCAGACAGAGCTGATGGATGTACAACAATTGTGGCTTTTTCATTTCTGGCATTTAGATGCTCCACACCACCTATAAACATACCCTGACCCTAAAGCTAGGCACACACAGGTAGATTCCCATGCAATCGACCCCCAGTGACGTCACCACGCTATGATTGATCGGGGATCAATTGAATGGAAATCAATGTGCACCACATGGGCACATCGATTCCTGTTCAATGGGGACTCGTTCTCCCCAGCTTGCAGCACATGTGAATCACAACACGGGCTGCGAACTGGGGAGAAAGGCAAGCAGGCAGCCTCACTGCTTCAGAGAGAGAAGTTCTGGCTCCGCCCCTTCACACTGACAGCAGGTCCAGGCTGCTTCAATACTTTGAATGTAGACTCACGTCTCTTCAAAGTAATGGGGATTGAACTGAGTTTTCCAACATGTTGGAACCACGTTCAATCGAGGAAGTCGCACACGGGTAGATTTGTAATCAGATTAGAGTACAATCAAGCACCGTATCTTTTTACAGATCTACCCATGTGTGCCTAGCTTAATTCCAACCCCCAATATTGCCGTACAATGATTGAAAGTTGAACTCCAGTTAAATATATCTGTAGTGTTTAAAGCACACCTACCACCTGATCCCCAATTGAAAGTAAAAAAAACAATTTCTGACAGCTGGAGGGGTGTTTTTTTAGAGACAGTCCCTCCCACTGGATTACATATCGCCTCTGCAAGCAGGGCCATTTTTACTGATAAGCAGGTGAAGCAATTGCATAGGGCGCCACTTTAAAGGGGGCGCCATTACAGCGGTTAATTTTTTTTCTGAGGGCACCAAAATGGCTGGAAACGGCCCTGTCTGCAAGATGTCACATAGCCGCAAGGATATTTGGGATATCTCTCCCAGATGCCCTTGTGGCTGTAGGAAATCCCCAGTCTTGCAAGAATGTAACGTCAGCATCACATCTGCGAGACTTTGTGATGGGTGAAGAGGGGAGAGAAAAACCCTTCTTCACCCAGCCACAGCCGACAGAACCGCCCCCCCCCTTCCCCCACACCAGAGCTCCCTGCAGAGGAGCAAGTCTCTGTCTGTGTAGGAGTGGGTGGAGTGGGGGGCGAGTTGGTGTCCGCTGTCAGCTGCCCTAAAAAAGAATAGATCAGGAAGTGGCTTCATCTCCCCTTAATTACCATGTTGCCACCACAGTGAAAACGTGAGGAAGGTAAGTATGTTTGATTTTTTTTTGTGTAGCAGTTTTACAGGATCTGAACTGCTGAGAGGTAAGTAATGTGCTTATTTCATGTATGCGTGTTTTTTTTTCACGTATTTCGTTTTAGTTTAAAACCGCTTTAATACAAATCAACCAGACTTGCTGTGTTTATTTTTTAAAGACGTTTCGCTAGTCATCCGGCCGACTCTCTCAAGAGAAAGCCAGTCAGATGACTAGTGAAACGTCTTCTAGAAACAAAGTAGAGACGGTCAAATAAGAACAAGAATAAAGATTTTGATGATTTCGAGTTAATTGCAAAGCCCCTGAGCATGGTATCATCACCAAACTTGCTGGAGATGTAAATAAGGGTTAGGGGTATACTCCCCCCCAAAAATATGGCTCTAACACAAAAAGGTTTTCCACAAATTAATACTATAAATAATTTATGTAAAAACTGCATATGTAAAGCTAGCCATACACGTGTCGATTCCTGAGCAATCGATCGATTCCGGTGAAGCCACAGGCGTTGATCGATCGACCATACAAGTCTGTGCCTACCACCTTAGGCCACCGATTCCTGGACGATTCTGTTACCAGTCGATCGATTCACAAATATCAACGCCCCTTGATGTGTGCCCAATCGATCAGAAAACACCAACAGGTTGGTTCTCTGGCCGATCCGATTTGGGGGCCATGTCGATCGGGCGGGGTTGATCGCTCAAGGTGGGCTGCACTCGATTCCTCGTCGATCGATCGGCGTGCACGCGCCTGGTGATCGATCGGCCAGGAATCGAGTGTGAAATCAACATGTGTATGGCCACCTTTAGAGAAAAACTTTTTTTTTTCCAAATGTTCCCCCAACCCTTCTCTACATCTCCAGCAATTTGGTGATGATACCATGTTCAGGGGCTTTACAATCAGCTTCCAAAGTCAGCTAGTCTAAAAATCTCGACCATCTCTAAAAAGAAAGTCCTGGCTGTCAAAATGACAGCTAGGATTTGCTGAGAAATGCTGCCTAGGAAGAGCAGGCCCCGGACGAGTTATTATCTCTGCATCTCGGTGTTTGTATTCATAAACGGAACATTTTGATGAGACAATAATTGCGAGACAAAATAACAAACACGGTTAAAATAAACTGGAAGCGGCGGATCCTTCCAGGAGTAATCACACTCCGCAGGCGCTCCGGCTGATCATGTTCAAACCCAAAGGTCATGACTATATAAAGTATCTGATGGATTTCTCAAGGTGTAACATCTAATTACCACTTAGGAAAACAGTATGTGAAAATTAATTCCGGATCTTTCAGGTCCAGCATGCGAGGAATCGCGGCGCGCCTGAAGTGCCGACGTGTAGAGGAGGAAACACAGAATCCATTCCCTTTAATGCACCAGGCTTTTTATTTTTGGATGCTTGTAAAATTGTTTGGGAAATGTGATTATTTCCGTCAATTCGTTTGACAAGCGATGAAAGCAGAGTTTGCTTTTTCTTGACAGTAAAAAATCTTTTGATGTGTGGGCTCAGCGCAATGTCTGGTAATCAAAAGTTAAAGCAGAACTCCGGGCATGGGTTCCACCACAACCCCTGGCTGCCCACTATCCACCCCTCTCCTTCTGACCAATCAGAGAATCTGGTTGAGTATGCATAGGGCCCCCGATTATCTACCTTGCACGTTGTCAGGCCTCCGGGGCTCAGAGGTCCCGGGTGGCACCCTCAGGCTCCCCAGAGTATGGGGGAATTGGCTCACCTCAGTCTGCCTCTCCACTTTCAATCCAGCTCCCTCCAGGGGGGCAACGCTCCCCCTCCACGCCACCGCCGTAGCCTCCTGCTCCAGCCGTGTGACAAGCTGCACACATGCATTTAATACATACTTGCAGGAAATGGATGGGCGTCGGTTTCCCCTGCTAGAGGAGGGGCTGCCCTAATGAGCAGCACTATATATTGCTGTGTTGCCCT
>CM070039.1:6364104-6379750 GCA_036250615.1 Ptychadena robeensis
CATGTGTGATCTCACCCATAGGAAATGAATAGACACAGTCAAAAATCGCATCCCTATTCACTGGCGAAATGTTTCGCTAGGAGACGCGATCAGGCGCGGCACGGGATTAAAAACTATGGTAGGGTAACGTTCAAAATCGCGCCCTAAATTGTGCCTGCGATCGCCTAAATGGAATCTGACCAATGATTTTTAGTTTTTTTTGTTTTTATTATGCTTTGCTCCCTATAATCGGCACTCATTGCCATTCATTTAATGATGTACTTCTGGTGGTAGGTTTGCTTTAAAGGTGGCCATACACAGGTCGATTTCACACTCGATTCCTGGCGGATCGATCACCAGGCGCGTGCACGTCGATCGATCGACGAGGAATCGAGTGCAGCCCACTTTGACCGATCGACCCCGACCAATCGATATGGCCCCCAAATCGGATCGGCCAGGGAACCAACCTGTCGGTGTTTTCTGGCCGATTGGGCACACATCGAGGGACGTTGGTGGAGGCCCATGGATTGATCATCAGGATCATTTCCGATCGATTGACATTTGTGAATCGATCAACTGGTAACAGAATCGTCCAGGAATCTGTGGCCTAAGGTGTTAGGCACAGACTTGTATGGTCGATCGATCGACGCCTGTGACGGAGTCGATCGGATCGTCCAGGAAACGACACGTGTATGGCTAGCTCAAGATTCCTGGCAGCAATAGCAACATAATAATTGAAAGTATAGCCCTATAGAATGTTAAAGCGGACCTACCACCTGGGAGGTCACTCAGCATTATCAGCTGAAGCTCAGCCGATATTGTTGACATCCTTAAGTGTAAAAAAAATCTCATTCTGACAACTGGAGATGAGCTGGTTACGAGTTTTCCCCTCCCACTGCATTACATCGCGCCTAGGCAGCCAAAGTGGTGTCTGGGAGATCTCTCCCAGGCAGGAAATCGGCAGCAGCTGATCCCCCTCTTCACACACCCCCCCCACGAGTCTCTGCAGCTCCCATAGAGAAGAGACAGGAGGAGGAGGTGGAGTGGAGGGGGGAGGAGAGGGGGGGCAGTGTGGATGGAAGTCTGCAGATCTCCAGGAGCTAAGATGCCAGCATGAGAACTGCAAGCAAGTGAAGGGAGTATAGTGTGGGTTTTTTTGTTTTCCAGCATCTGAACTGCTGACAGGTGAGTATTGTGTCTGTTTAATGTATGTGTGTTTTTTTTATTTTGAGTTGAAAACCGCTTTAAGCAGATCCTGAACCACATGCGGCTCTTCAACCTCTTTGCTGAGGCTCCGCTCGCAAGTAGAATTTTTTTTTATTATTGAAATTTTTAATTTTCGTTACTGCACATACAATGTATTCAAATAATGGCAATCGAAACGAAAATAGCGGCAAGTCTGATCACTGTTCTATGGATTTCTTGTTAGACTCTGGTCCATCTCTCAAGGTGGGCAGCCATCATTTTCCTAAAATTGATTGTCGCATTCAAGCACTATGGTTGATCATTCAGAAATCCAGCGAAAATTTGACCCGTGTAGGAGATCATCCATCAAAAAATGGGACTTAAATTCCTCTTTACAGCAGGTTTCCACTGTTTTTCATAATTTAAATGGTCACCCCTCCCCCTCAGCGCAGACTGATGACGAACATTTTTGGTGAGCTGGCCATCAATTGGAAAGCGCATCTGGACGGCTTTCAAGTGAACGCCGGATAAATGACATATCTCTGGCATCCCGTTGGCATGTATTCCGATCCGCAAAGAAATCAAATATTTGTCAAAGCCGGATTGGTTCGCAAGCCGCGGCTCGGAGAGAGACATTAACAAAATCGGCTTTTGTTTGAATTTAATTGTGCGAGTGACAGAAGTTTGCTACAAAGAAAATAAGATTTCAATTCACATTGTCATGCGGAGATGCGTGATTAGAGAGGAGGGGAGGGTTCCCTGTTCCGTCCTTCTCTATTTCCGCAGGCAATTTAAATTCAGTTCTTGGCAAGAACATCGTGAATTTGACTAAGGCCCCCCATACACCTTTAGATTCCTCTGTCAGATTTCCTTTAGATCTCCTTTTGTTTTACCAAAACCATGTAATATGGGGGACTTTCTAAACCAGTGGTGGGCAACTGAGTTGATATGGAGGGCCACAAGTGCGGCCCTCAGCATCACTAAAGGGCCGCACATGACATTTTCAATGTTCTATACTGACTTGTATAAGCATTTGTAATAAATATAATATATGATATTAAGCATAAGCATATATAATCAAAGGTTATGTGCTTCATAGATATCATCAAAGCCTTTGCCCCTATTCTAAGGTTATGTGCCACAATATATATTTTACAATCATACCCCGTTTGTTGGTTAAATAGTGGGAGCAAGTTCCTCGCCTCTCCTCCTCTTCTCTAACAAGATTCCAAGCAAAGGCTCGTCAGGGTGAGTCAGTGGACAGGTGAGTACCTGTTAGGTTTCAGGGGCCGCAAATGGAGGACTGAGGGGGGCCACTGAAGAACACTCAGAGGGCCGCATGTGGCCCCCGGGCCTCAGGTTGGGCACCTAGGTTCTAAACCATCAAGTCTATCTGTGTTCAATCGCAGAGGACCCAGCACTACATAGTTGTTGGTAGACCTAAAGGATGTCTGACAGAGAGATCTAAAGGTGTATGGCCAGCTTTAATGTGCCCTTTAAGGGGCCTAAATATCTTATTTTAATACTTTTTCTACAAATACAATGATAACCTGTTGAACCGCAGCCATTAAACATGCATAAAAAAACATATATAAGGCAAGTGCTTCACCTGACAAAGGATTTGTATTTTTTTACCATCAAGGTCTGAGATCTATACAGCTCCTCCACACAACAGTCTCAAGAGACCATAATTCTAGTTATCACATGACCCCTGCACCACAACTGATTGGCTCTTCACCCTCTCTAACTCTAAAGTTCATATAAAAAGCCATGTGATAATTAGTGTTGAGCTTGAATATTCTAATTGCTAATTTATATCGTAAATATCGGCTTTTCAAGAATTCGAGAAGATCTGGAATATAGTGCTGTATCTTCCCATATTTAATATTTGATGTTCTGGGAAAGTACCATTGCAATCACAATATTCACATGTACAAGTGCCGATTTTAGCATGAATTACTTCGGTGCAGCTGCTATTTCACATTCTGCCACTAGATGGTACTGGGGGTTCATAAAACAAATTGTCCCCGAGCCCGGCACGCCGATTGTTTTCGGCACCATCGTTAACTACAAGGGGCAGTGCCATAGACCTTCATGTTAGTGGAGGTGCAGTTGCTTTCTTAGTACACTGCCCTGATTGCCTATACAGCGGCGTGAGGCGCCAGTGAAAATGGCACCAAAATGCCATAATGCCAGGGAGGTGTGACAGACCCCTGGTCTGTCATGGTGTAAGTGGTCCATGTGCGGCAGTGGAGGGGTCTGCTGGTGTGTCCTGGAGGGAGTCCAGAGTAGTGTTGGGGAGCGACGGTAGGTTACTGTCCAGTTTTGATATGTTTTTAGTTACAGGGATCTGGACTCTGGAGTGGGATGGAAGGAACTGGGTGGGCCTTCCCACTCCACCAAGATACACCTGCTGGACCCTAATCTGATGGCCGGGCATGTCTCCACAAAAGGGTCATTCAAGGCTTCCTGATGAGGTGGGGAGACACTGTGCTGCTGGAGCAGCGGATACCAGGGGGGGGCACAGGGACCGTGTAGCCCAGGCCGGGGACGTCTAGGTGCCAGGCTGTGATAGCTTTTCCCTGAGCTAAAGGGAAGAGCCTGTGTTGGACCCTGTGCAAGCCAGGAGGCATAGCATTTCCAAAGACGCTTGTGTTGTGGATTAACCCCTGCGAGGGTCATTTCTGTTGGGACTCATTGAATAAATACGGGCAGGAGCCCTAAAGAGAACCTGTCGTATGGTTTGCCATTATTGAAAGCGCCCGTTTGAAGCTGATTCCCCACAGAGGTTAATGCAGGAGCTCTAAAGAGAACCTGTCGTATGGTTTGCCGTGATTGAAAGCGCCCGTTTAATGCTGATTCCCCACAGAGGTTAATGTTATTTTCCAGTTACAGATTTGTTTGATTTTCCATTGAATTTTACAGGTTTAAGTTTTGAATAGATTCATTGTGGTCTTTTTTTATACCACAAAAGCCTAATATTTATGGGTAATATACAATTTATATAAGGCGTGTGTATTATTATTATTGTCCCACATTTCATTATTCATGCAGTTGTGCCCTTTTGGTATTCCTCATATTTTCATCTCATATGGCGCTCGCTCATATTCCAAGCCATATGCCTAAAGCTAAGAGCCGAAACAAACATGTCCGCGTCGGCAGCATATGGCCCGGGTATTAGGACAGATCATTCATTTCATACATTTTCTCCGAATATTATAACGCGATGACATTTTTCCCTCTCCTGCCAACAAATGTGACGTCCCGCACAATGCGATATTGTCGGGACGAAGTTCCGGGTAATTAAGCATACAGTGTCATTATTGGCTTAGTAATTGTGTGCGCGCGATGAGCGTTAGTTAAGTAACAGAGCTGACAATTAGCGGCTATCGAAACCATCGCATCTTTTACTCGGGCAATGTACCCTGACCATCACTTATGTGTCACGCAAATCGTCCATTAAACAAACATGTTCTAATTAATGATCGCATTCATTGGCCGGTTAGTTGGAGTCCATGGGGGCCGGTCTGGGGAAGATCATTTTTTTAATATGCCAATTAAAAGTAAGTGTATTTATATGGAAATGAGACTAACAGCATTTATATAACGTTATCAACATCCACGTTTTATGATTGTACTCAGGCACTGTATTTGATTGTTACGTACTGCTAACTCTTAAGGACCCCACACATAACGAGTAGAGATGATCAATTAATTTTTCAGATATTCGACAATTTCGAGTTAATTGCAAAGCCCCTGAACATGGTATCATCACCAAACTTGCAGGAGATGTAGAGAAGGGTTGGGGGAATATTTGAAAGAAAAATGTATGTCTCTAACACAAATAGTTTTGCACAAATTAAGTTCAAAGTCAAGTCAAAATGTTGAAAATTCGGAAATTCGACTTTAATTTTGAACTTAATTTATTCAAAAACTATTTGTATTAGAGACATACTTTTTTCTGTCAAATGTTCCCCCCGAACCTTCTCTATATCTCCAGCAAGTTTGGTGATGATACCATGTTCAGGGGCTTTGCAATCAGCTCTGAAAGTTAACAAGTCAAATATTTCGAGCATCTCTAATAACGAGCGTGAACCGACAGATGAGCTGTAGGGAGCAACGTGATGACGCTGTCATTCTATATATTTAGATATTATCATCTCAGCGTATTGGTTGGAGCTCAACACATTTTGACAGTTAAGCTGGCCATACACCTTTAGATCTCGGTCAGATATCCTTTAGATCTACCAACAACTATGTAGTTCCGGGTCCTCTGCGATTGAACACAGGTACACTTGAAAAAGAAAGAAAGCCATAAATAAGGAAGAAGAAATGGCTTGAATCCGCACTCTGGAAAGTTTTTCTTTTTTAAAATCTTTAAAGCTTTATTTGAACATCGTATAAATACATGTAGACATGGACAGGGAGAGGGGATTTTCCCTGGAGGGACCCTGTCCATGTCTACATGTATTTATGCGATGTTCAAATAAAGCTTTAAAGATTTTAAAAAAGAAAAACTTTCCAGAGTGCGGATTCAAGCCATTTCTTCTTCCTTATTTATTGCTCAAGAGTGATTAAACTGATCCTCCATGGCCCGGCACCTGGATGTTTAAAGCTGGTGAGAATCTTTTCCTGGGAGGGAGTCTGTATACCGGGAGTAATCTTTTCATCTATGGTGTGGTCTGTGCGGACTTAGCACATCCTAAGCACGTGTTTAGAAAGCCCCTCATATTAAATGGTTTTGGGGAAAAAAGAGATCTAAAGGAAATCTGATAGAGACATCTAAAGATGTACACGTGAAATGTATCCGCCCAGACTTAGAAAGTTACTAGTAGGGATGGGCACAGTATTTGCTGCTAACTGGACCTTACTGTTTGACCCGTCCCCTTCGCCAACGAGAAGAAGTGTGGGTACTCTTCTGCCGGCCGGATCAGCCGTGCAGCCCATACCTGCTGCTATTGCAGTTCCTTCACCACTGCCCCCATTCCTGGCTCTTGGTGCTGCCATCCTTCACTCTCCAGACTGTCAAATTCTAAGATGGGCATTGGAGCCTCTTCTTCCAGTCTCCACTCTGCCCCTCCAGTGGTTGTGATAGAATGAAGGGGTTAAGCTGTAAGCTGAGCAGAGACTAGAGGAAAGGATCTTCCTTTGTGTCTCCCCTAACCCCCCCCCCCTTTGTTGGCATACCTGTCAGCCTTCCCGTTTTGGTAGGGAAAGTCACATTTTTTTATGTGGCTTTTCTGGCCAAATCCAAATTTCAAGAAATCCTGGATTTTTCAGAGATTCTTGAAATCGCACTAATTTAGCAGGGAGAGGGCATTACTCTCCCTGCTAATGTCCCACCCCAGACATTATCAGCACAAACGGGGTGAGACATCATCAGGAAGAGGAAAGCAGCGGAGAGGTAAGCCTGGCTGGAATGCGGAAGAACCGCAATCCTCAAACCGGAAGCGACGTCACGGTCCCCTGTTTTTTTTTTAGTTGACAGCCATGTTGGTTGGCCATCACAGACTAGAGGTGCAGAGCCAAGCAGAGGCTAGATGAAGGGGCTTTTATCTAGTCTACACCCCGCTCTGCTCCTCCAGTGACGTGGTGGACTGCTGGGCACAAGGAAACTTCAGAGCGCCATCACTGGAAGGGCCATAGCTGTCAACTACAAAAAAAAGGGGGGAAAATACAAAAAGTGACTTCATTTCCGGTATGCGGATCGTGGTTCTTCCAAGTACTGGAAATTACATTACTCTCTCTGTCCCACTTCCCTTGTGGTCATAATGTGCAGGATGGGACATTAGCAGGGAGAGGGTGTTTCTAAATAAGCACAATTTCAAAAATCCGGGATTTCTTGAAATCAGGATTTTTATACTTATTTTGCAAAACATCTGCATGTTAGGCTGTTCAGGTTAAGTCTCCTCCCACTCTCAGCCTGATTTCAGATGGTCAGTAGATCAGATTACAGGCAATGCTATTAGCGAAATGTACAATCTAATGCTCGGTAAAAGGATACATCGGCATACCAAGGCTGATCATTCTTCCTGTGGCCTGACTTTGATGTACATAGACTTTTATGTATTGAATTGATTGCCATAACACCAAGCGCAGGATCAGCGGAGGGATGAAGAGTAATGTAGCAGAGACAGTACACAGCGTATGAAGGACGCTCATTTTTACATAAAATGAATAGAAGTCGCTATTGTTATTATATACAATGACCTTGCAGCAATCTGCTTACTGGAAACAGTATTGTGCTCATCATGTATATCACATGGCACCAGGACCCACAACAATCACATTGTATCATTGTAAAATGTCAAGTCATAAAGTTTTTATCTAGTTTTGGTTGAAGAAGACAAGAATAAAATGTTCTGTACGGTCTTCTTAAATCTGAGATCCAATAGAGAGATTTCATCCTACCTCATCGAGGTCTCCTACCCTGACAGCTGCAGATAGCCGTACTTTTGTGGGGTTACAGGGTTCAGCTTAGAAACTGTTAAGGTAAGGGATTGGGGGGGGGGGGTTAAGTTTAGGGTTGGCTTTTGACTTTCGGGGTGAGCTTCAGGGGTTTGGATATGGGGCTTAAAATAAAACTTGCCTCCCCAGTTCCCTCGCCTTAACCCTCAGAGCTCCCTAACCTTAACCTCCCCCAAACCCCTAACCTTAACGTCCAATGCCCGTAAGCTAAACCCAGCAAAAGTATGGCTGTCTCTAGCTGTCAAGGTAGGAGATCTCAACAGGGTAGGAGAACTCGTCTGTCCTGCACATGTGCAGTTGGGAATGGGAACAGGTAGTTATATTATGTCACCAACAGTTCCAAAAACATGCTGGACTTCCCACCCAAAATATTGGGTTCATGACGTATGACTCTTGTAGGTACATTAGATTTTGAACTCATCTGGTGTGGGTACTATATAAATACTTTTTGATCATATTATTTTTAACTTTTATTTATATAGTGCCAACATATTACGCGGTGCTGTAGTGGAGATGTAACACAAGATAGAATAGGTGGGGTGGATAAAAGTGATATTAACCCCCCTAGCACTTCTGACGGCTCCATCTCGTCCAGTACTTTCCTGTCAGTATTGCAATGGACGAGATGGAGCCGTCCAGCGAAGATCAGATCCCCCGCTGCACATACTCACTGTTCTGCTGTTGTGCTTGATTTTCTTTGTTTCAATCTGGAGATAATTTGCATCTCATTGACCATCTCTAGTGGCCACCATAAAAGTGAGTCCTATAGCACAAATCTATAGCACATGACTATCTTTTCTAGGAATGAAGTGAAGTTTGGGTTTGGCGCTGCCATGGGTTCCTCACAAACCCCAGGACTTATAAGGTCAGTAAGGGTGCCCATACACGGGCAGATTCTCCCTCGATAGATGAGGGACAGACTACAGCGGATGACATCATCACACTGCAGCCGGCCCCTCAGAGGATCGGTGGACACCCTTTGTGTGCCTTTGACTGCCGCCCCCATCAAAAGTAATAGGATCGGCTAGAGAAATATGGACTTGTCCATTCTCTGGCCGATCAAGTTTTTTGATGACATGGATTAGCTGCTCCATGTGGGCACTCGCAATCCGCAGCCTATTTTGCAGTTGATAGATTAGCGCAAGCCCACACACCTGTCGATCTGCCACAAAATTAGCCACGGATCGCAGCGTGTATGGGGACCTAAAATCTGTTTTCCAAAGTAAAAATCTCATGACTATCTCTAGAAGTCGCTATAAAAGTGAGTCCCATAGCACATGACTATCTTTACTAGGAATGAAGCTTGGGTTTGGAGCTGCCATGGGTACTTCAGATACCCCAGGGGCGTAAAGGTGAGTAAAACTGTTGGCCTAAAATGTTGCTGGTTCACCATCAAAAATATGTAATCTACAATGCAGTATATGACCTTTGTCTTTGTTCAGCTAAGTCAGTAGGGGTAACATTTAGAAGTCTTATGCAGGCATACACGGCTCAATGAAGAATGCAAATCGAGCAAGCGATGGCTGTGTAAGTGTCCTATCTGTCTCACCTGAGTAGGAGGACACCAGGCTGGAAGGTGGAGTGGAGTCCAGTATCAAGGGCCGCAGGAGGCGTAGTAGTGGGATAACAGGCAGAGAGTCGAGGCGGGCGGCAAGCAGAGTAGTGAGACCGGGTCGGCAGCAGTAATCGTTCAGATAAACGGAGAAGGCAGAAAAATGGTTGATAGGCAGTTCAGGGTTGGCTGCGGGAGTTTGGTAATAGAGAGGAGATGAAGCTAGCTCAAGAGAACAATAATCAGCAAGGACCTGGTGCAGGAGGCTGGATATAAATAGAGGAAGTAGCAGGTGCAGGAGATCTTGGCAATTAGCAAGGCAAGGCTGGAGCAAGGGTGATGAATGAGTTTAGTAGCAAGGAAAGTCCTGGAGGGCAGACAGCCTAGAGGGCAGTTGCCTGGAATGCTTCTAATCACAGGTTTGAGACCTGACAGGCTGGCAGCCTGTCCACTACTTTGGATGGGGACAGAGGCGGGAGGAGGGCAGGAAATTCAAGCGCCTTCTCGCTCGGTAGGGGCTGACTGCTAGGGAGGTTAATATATTTCAATGAAAGTATTTGTGAGCGCATTTCAGCTTGTATGCAATTCGATTCAGGATTTGAATCTGCTGATGGAGCCTTGCGGAATAAAAAATGATTCCCTTTTATCCATAGCGGGTGTGAAATTCTGCTGTAATGCAGGTAGATTAGAATCACATGCAGAAGTATCTATCACCGACACAACACGGTGAGACTATTACGACATCGAGGAAGCGCTTTATTTGCCAAAGAAGAAAAAAAAAACAAGAACTGACACATTAAGTTCTATAATTGCCCCTGAGGCGTCCATTATTCCTGACTATCTCTGGGCTTTGCGGCATCTCAATTAGGTCCCGTTCACACTGCTGACTTAGCCGAGTATGCCGGTGTGTTGGCGTTGCCGTTTGACACATCTCAAGAGTCAACAGAAATGTTTGTTCAAAATACGAGGAGGAAAGAGCTGATAATTGAATGAAAGCAAAGAGATACATCCCGAGTCCCACATCTGCTGCAAGGCTGGAGAATTTAAAGGGGAAGTCGCATTATTAATGGAGTCACATTCGTCAGTGCACATCCCGATGGCTTGTAGAGTTGGTCGAATTTTTCAACTTCCTAACTAAGCCTCTGAAAATTATATCATCACCAAAATTGCTGGAGAAGGACGTGGCAGCGATGCTCGGCTCTCGGGGACTGTACCTCTCGGATTTTACTCCACCCCTGGTTTCCCCAGTTGGGTGCACACGAGTTGAGAGTTGAGTTCTTAGAGATTTTAGAGTTAGGAATTGGTGTATGAAGCATGTGTGAGACAAACTATGTTCCCCAAAGAAGCGTATCTCGCAGATGGTAATTTTCCTCATCTCGAAGAACCCACGTCACCTGACGTGGTGATTTTATTTCACATGTTATGACTAGTGTTGAGCTCGAATATTCGAATGGCGAATATTTTTCGCGAATATCGGCAATTCGAGAATTCGCCAATATCTCGAGTATGTCGGCAGATATTCACAATTCCGAATATTCGCAATACGGCCATGTATTGCGAAAATAAACATAGCATGTGACCATTTATTTTAAAGATATTTGCGATGCGAATATTATTTTCGCAATGCGAATATGATTTTCGCAATACATGGTCATACCGCGAATATTTCGAATTTCCGAATATAGAATCGAATGTTAGTAGAATTATTCGCGAAATATCACGAATTCGAATATTGCCGATGCCGCTCATCACTAGTTATGACTACCAATCACTGCATTTCTGTCTTTATTGTCTGTAACTGTTATGCTTAATGGATGGACCGTGTGACCTCTACCTGCGCGTAGGGCGGTTCAATCCTGTTGCCAACTGACAACTGTTTGTCTCTTCATTTGTTATTAATATTGCTATTGTATACTGTATTTGAATGATAATTTCCCAATAGAGAAATATAAAAAAAAAAAAAATTGCTGGAGATGTAGAGAAGGGATCATAACACTGACAGAGAATCATTATTCATAAGTTTCAATTCAAATATTGCTTAACCTTCTGAGCGTTCTCCCCGAGTTAACTCGGGCTGAGTTTCATGATGCATGAAACTCAGCCCCAGTTAACGAGAGGCACGCTCGAGGTCTCGCCGTCTTCTTACGGCGGTCGGGAGCATCAGCATGTATGCCGATGCTTCCGGGTCCGCCCCCGATCGCGTCACCGGTGACGCGAAGGGGGCGGGGGTAGGCGGCGCCATAGACCTCCGTCAAACTGGAGGGGCGTCGCCTTTCTTCAGCATAAGTCCGGCGTCTCCAGTGACGCCGGGCTTATGTGTAGGTCCTCCAGCTGAGCAGGAAATCACGGCGGAGCATATTGTGCTCCGCCGCGATTGCCCGTGGCACGGTTTTGAAAAAACCGTGCCACGTGGCAAACACTCAGGAGGTTAAACTAATTACATTAGAGCTGTGGGCAAAAAATAAATTACACACCTTATCTTTTTGCTGTGGTTCAGTCTTACAGGTCATGTCCCTCCCCCAACTTGTGATTGGACATTGAAAGGATAAGGAGAAAACGGATGAGTACATCTCTCTGTCATTCTGGTTTCTCCTCCTATCAGTATAATCTGACTGATTGTCTCATCTTGTAGCTTCTCTCTCTCTCTATCTATCTGAGATCTGTTGTGCAGGGAATTTCAAGAGGCTGATACTAGTTTTAAAACAGGCACCATGTTTCCCCCAAAATAAGGCACTGTCTTATTTAATTTAGACACCAAAAATGCAGTAGGGCTTACTTTTGGGTAGGTCTTACTATTACAAATTGATTACCGTATATACTCGAGTATAAGCCGAGTTTTTCAGCCAAAAAATGGGCAGAAAGTGCTCCCCTCGGCTTATACTCGAGTCTGCTGAGGGGGGTCCACTCACCTCACCTGAATTGCCATGCTGAATGCTTCAGACAGGCAGCTTCCCTCTTCTGTAGATCTTCTGCTAGTTCCTGTCAGCTACGTGCTTCCGACAATCAGCTGATGAACAATAACAAACTCCACACTGCCAACTAGTGGCCAGTTACTAGTACATATACAATACTCCATAGTGTTCCAAAATAAGAATTGCCTTGCACAACCCATCCTGTAATTATAATAGTCTTGTGTTCTCTTAAATGTATTGATGATGTGGCACTAAGATTTATCCTGTTTGATTAATTTCTAGGGGCAATGGTGCGTTCCCTATATTTTCTCATTTAGAAAACTCCACTATCTGACTGCATTTCCCACCCTCGGCTTATACCCAAGTCAATATGTTTTTCCAGTTTTTGTAGATAAAATTATGTATACTCGGGTTGGCTTATACTCAAGTATGCTACTCCAAACTCAGCCCGGGCTTCAGAAAATGTTTTCTTATTATTGTACTGGGGGTGGCATTTATCCGATGATGCATGCAAGCACAGTTGGCAGCATCCCAGAAAGCTCCTGCAAGCCCCTGTGTTCGGGCACACACCGTGTGCATATGAGCACCCTTCGAGTTGGCTTTAAGCTTATGAAACATTTACCATTATGTCTTACAGGTGACTCCAGCTCTTCACAGTGATGCACAAGGTGTTTGTGAGTTGTTCGTATTTCGGTCACCCTTGTGATGAGCCCAACCGTAGGAAATATAACAAAGTATAACAGACGTCCAATCACATAGCTCCATCGTATAAGACCAGATGCTTCTGTGAGACTCATATTGGGTAAGTTAACGTATTCCTTACAACAGCTGTGACAAGGTGGGGAATTGCTCGCGGGCTGCAGGGATCGTGGCTTAGAAGTAAGAGGCAGAAACACTGTCCTTGAACACAAATAGCAGGCATCCGCCTGTGGCTTTATTGTCAGCCAGGTAAACAAAGGCAAAACAAAAAAACAAAAGCTCCAAACAAAATGCACAGCCCGGCTGGGCGACTAGCTGCCTCACTCAGGTAGCTAACTCCCTATATAGTATAGCACAGAATCAGCAGCAAAACAGTTTTGTCCTCACAGTGTCTTAAATCCATGCTCTCAGCTTGTCTGCGGCAAGCTTGTGCAGATGCCACCCCCCCCTAGTAAGCCAGCAACTAACTCCTCTTTAATCACACCTGAACTCTGTGTGAGCAAATCCTGGACCTGGTGGCCAAGGGACCTTCTCTTCCCTTGGCCGACTCCAGGGCCCTAAACTCCGGCTCTCACTCTAAACCATCTGGAAAACCAAACACACGGTTTTCTCTGGAGCCTCTATTACAAACAGTACCTAAACCTAGGTGCAATATATGCACCATCCAGCACTTTTCCATGCACATACTGGGACACCCTGTCACACAGCATATTCCACAACAGAACTACTGGACCCATAGTCTGTGTTGCCCCATTAATACTGTATGTATGCAGTTTTACAAGTTGTTGACAGATGTGGTAACAGTTTGTAGAAGTCCCTTCGGTATCCTCATGATATTTTTTTAGGATTGGTAGAAGCCCCCATTACACAACTGGCTTTCCAAGAATTGTTTGACAGTAGCTTGGCTACTAGCCCAGCCAATGACTAGACCTGAATGAGAATTCGAATGGGGTTTACCTTACTGTTGATAAACTTAACATAGCTCAAGGAAATTTGTTTATCTCTCTTCTCCTTGATGTACTAGTTACCCATTTACCCAATCTACAATAGAAAGGGTGTCACAGATCCATGCAGGGCCAGGGTCTGCTGCTTCTGCATTGTCTGCATCCAATTCTGTCCCTTAATACCTTTCTTGCCTCAGAGGGTTAAGTGCCCAGCTGAAGAGCTCCCTATGCTGGACACTAGCGGTGTTCCCTACCCTATCAGTTGCTCCTACCTACTGCCCTATTTAAGGAAGTCTCAGGCAACAGGAAGTTGTCTGAGCAAGAAGGTCTTCCATGTCTTCACCTCCAGGTTCCTTGTTCATGAGTTAAGCAGGGATATGGCCCAGATCGATGGCTGCTTCGAGCCTCGTGCACGCTCATGGCCATCTACTGAGCCCATATATAATGCGGCCATCCCGGACATGACAGTAAACCTTGGTCGGGGACCACGGTTCCCCATGCAAAGCATTGTCGGAGCTGGAGACATAGCAGAGCTGTGCCCCTAGCTCCTTTCGATGTCAGGCAGCAGCACGATAATGTCATCGCACTGCTGCAGGGAACCTCAAATGGCTCCTATATCGAGCTGTGTGTTCCCTGCTTTACTGTTTTCCAGGTTTGTAATTTCTGACTTTTCTGATGCCATTGCGTCTTGTAGGTTTTGCCACTCCCACAACTTGTGATTGGACATTGAAAGGATAAAAGTGATGAACTCTTGTGATAAACTCCTCAACTGAGACATTTTTTAATGAATATCAATTTTGCCCCCTGTGTGTTTGAGTTGGACACTTTTGTGTTAGATTAGTAATTATAATGTTTCCACAACTCTTGTCTCATTTTTGGTGGTAATACCATGTTTAGGGGCAATCAGCTCACAGATCAACAGATCCTGCTCGAAGGAACTTGACCAAACAGGTTTCTAACATGTTGGAAAATGTTGGTCTGGAGCTTCCTCGAAACGGCCGTGTATCGAGCCGTGTGTACCCAGCTTAAAGCTTCATAATGACTTGATTAAATTACTTGAATGGAGTGTAAGGGTCCCCACACACATAACAAGCCATGGCTGATTTTGCCAACGACGTGCGTGCACGTCGGTCAGCCGCAAAATCGCCCGTGGATTGCGGGTGCCCACATGGGGTGACAAAGCTCGGTCGGCCAGAGAATGGACATGTCCATAAATCGCTGGTCAATGCCATTAGTTTGAATGGGGACTGGCGTCCCCGTTCAAATTAATGACCGGCACACAAAGGGTGCCCACCGATGCTCTGAGCGATGGAGAGCTCATCTGTCGGTCCCCACTCGTTACGTGTGTGTGGGGACCTTAAGACTTTGAATGGTCTGCAGATCCCTGACCTCCACCTCTACCACAATGCCTTGGGTTAACTAGAATACTGGTTGCAAGTAGAGATGGTCACATTTTTCAACTAGCTCACTTTGTGAGCTGATTGTAAAGCCTCTGAAAATGGTATCATCACCAAAATTACTGGAGATGTAGAGAAGGGGTGTGGGAACATTGGGGGAAAAAAGATTTGGTCTACCACATATAGTTTTTGCATAAATTAAGTTCAAATTCAAAATTGTTACTTGACTTTGAACTTAATTTATGCAAAAACTATTTGTGTTACAGCAATACTTTTTTTGTGGTATACCCCAACCCTTCTCTACATTTCCAGCAAGTTTGGTGATGATACCATGCTCAGGGGCTTTGCAATTAACTCGAAATCGTTGAAATGGTCGACTTTTTGAAAAAGATTTCGACCATCTCTAATTGCAAGCCAGGTCTTCTCCTTCAGCCTCAAGCTCAATGGAATGGAAAGTCACCATAGCCACCCTCTTTAAAAATCTTTCCAGAAAAGTTGAGGATATTCTAT
>CM070039.1:6390404-6404788 GCA_036250615.1 Ptychadena robeensis
AATTCGAATATTGCCTAGTCGCTCATCACTACTACTCATATCGCTGCCCACTGGGCACATGTTTGCCTTTCTACCCGGCAGCGAACAGTACGGGTGTTCGACCCGCCCCCTTCACTGTGGAGAAGAAGTTTATTGTTCTTGCTCGGACTGGATCAAGCGTGGAAAGATCCAGCCGGAGGAAAGATTTTTTCACTAGAGTCCTCAGTCTCAAAAAATCTGCCAAAACCTGGAAGTGATGTCAGTGACGTAACTTCTGGCATATGGAACAAGGATCTGTGCGTTCCATGTACCAGAAGTGAAGTCACTTACAGTTTTACCCCATTCAAATTCTCTGTGAACAGGGGGATGTTCGCAAATGGACAAGGCCAATGTTCGTCCATCACTACTGCCCAGTAGTAGTCACATGGCATTGAAGGCTGCTGTGATCCTACATCGTCGTCAGCCTTCAGTAGTACAGTAGTTCTGGTAACGTGTCCTCTTCACTGTTTCCTATAACCCTAACACTAACCCTCCCTATGGCACTAAGGCTTTCTAAAACCCTAACACTAACCCTCTCTACAATACTAAGGCTTCCTATTACCCTAACACTAACCCTCTCTATCGCAAAGTTGACATATAGATTTGCCCATACTGAGCATTGTCCGTCCTTACGTGGTGACTTTTCATCCTCCCAATGCTAAAGCCCCCCTACCCACCAATCTATACACATATCCGTACTATCCCATTTCTGTACAATCAACTTTTTCTTCTACCAATAGCCATTAATAGGAGGAGGGCCTTACTAAGCTTCAATCGACTATATATTCCTATCCAGGGAGGACCCAGCACTACATATCAGTGATATATATACCTTCCATCCTATGTATTTCTATCAGGGATGACCACGCACTACATACATTGATATATACCTGTCCAATCACTATTATTCTTATCAGGGATGACCCAGCACTACATAGCAGTGTAATATACTTCCAATCACTATGTATTATTCGGGAGTACCTGCACTACATAGCAGTGATATATACCTTCCAAGCACATGTATTCTATCCGGGCGGACCCAGCACTACTAGCATTGTAATATACATTCCCAATCACTATGGTATTCTACAGGGAGGCCCTGGCACTCATAGCAGTGATATATACCTTCCAATCACTAACATGTATTCTATCAGGGAGGACACCAGCACTACATAGCAGTGTAATATCCATTCCAATCACTATGTATTCTATCAGGGAGTGACCCCGGCAAACTACATAGCTGATATATACCTTCCAATCACTATGTATTCTATCATGGGATGACCAGCCTACATAGCAGTGATATATACCTGTCCATCACTATGTATCCTATCAGGTAGGCCAGCCCCAGCCCTACATACGCAGGTGTATATACAGTACATCTCAATCACGATGTATCTATCTCAGGGAGGACCGGCACTCATAGCAGTGATATTAACCTCCCAATCACTATGTTATGTCTAATCAGGGAGGGACCTGGGGCACTCACTAGCAGTGGATCTATACCGTCCAATCACTATTGTATTCTACAGGGAGGCCCAGCCACTACATAGCAGTGATATATCCGTTGCAATCACTATGTATTCTCTCAGGAAGTGACCCCAGCAACTACAGTCGCATTGCATATATCCCTTCCAATCACTAATGTATTCTAATCAGGAAGGACCGCAGCACTACATAGCAGTGTGATATATACCGTGCAATCACTTCATGTATTCTATCAGGAGGACCCGGCACTACATGCAGTGATATATACCTCCTTCGCCATCACTATGTATTCTATCAGGAGGACCCAGCCCTACATAGAATGAGTAGTGTACCATCCCAAATCACTATGTATTTTATCAGGGAGGACCTGGCCTAACATAGTTGTTTTTGGCATTCTAATGGAAATTGTCTGGCGTGATCTAAAAAGGTGTATGGGGGGGGCTGTCATAACACCCCTAACTGACATGTGTGGGAAAAATGTCAGTTGTCATGTATTTCTCAACAAAAGAAGAAAGGTAGTGTTCCCATGCTACAATACAAAGGTTGTTTCCTGCGCCTCTGCTCAGACTATGTACATACATCTGAGATATGATGAAATAACATACTATAAAACAAACTGGTAGGAGGGATTAGATACAAAGCGCATTCGTTTGTTTCGTTTTTGTGTTGTGCTGTAATAAAATATACATGCCTGAGCACTATTATAGCGATCTATCGAGAGACGCCGCCTTGGCAACCACAGAATGGAATAATTTTTGCATGTCAATCGGTTATAAGGTTATTGTTGAAGCGGCAGCACCAATTCCAGACTTGTCAACGAATATACCACAACCGTGGTCATTTCTCTGATTGCTGCAACACCAGATATTTTCTCCACCTGCGTCTGTGACAAAACTGTATTGGAGCCTAAACCCAACCTCACCTCCTTGGCTGAGCCCAGTGCGATTGCCTACTTCTCAGTGGATTGCCAATCGCTTTTTTTTTTGTTGCAACTGCCTCATTGCCATCATCTCCAAAGACCACCATGTTAAGGTGGCGTCGCCAATGATGCTCCCCAGATATCAATTGATATATTGGCGGAATGTTTAGAAGGGAGTAGCGGCTAAGGGTGGGAATAGCTGGTGGAAGTTAGAGGGGAGTATAGGTGTGTTGGGATACTGGGGATTGAGAGGGGAGAGTAGGGCTGGATACTTAGGATCCTGGGATGTGTGAGGGAAGGATTAGGTTGGGATCCTGGGGATGTGTAGAGGGGAGGAGGCTAGGTCGGGATCAGACCTTGATTACTGTGGGGATTTTGTCAATGTCGGCGGACGGGTGGCGGGATACTGGGGGATGTGTAGATGTGAGGTGTAGGGCAGAACTGGATGTGTATACCGGAGGAGGTAGGAGCAAGGATATTGGGGATGTGTAGAGGGGAGTAGGTAGTTGGTGGTACTATCTGGTGATGTGTAGAGGGGAGGATGTAGGCTGTGGATACGTGGGGGATGTGTAGAGGGGAGGAGGCAGGTTGGGAATTACTCACTGGGTGTTTAAGGAGTAGGTAGGGTGGGATCCTTGGGATGTGTAGAGTGAGTAGGTAGGGTGGGATAAATTGGTATGTGTAGAGGGGAGTAGGTCAGGGTGGGATCTGGGCATGTTAGAGGGGATGGGAGGCAGGGGGGATACTTGGGATGTGTATAGGGGCGGAGGTAGGGTGGGATACTGGGGGCTTGTAAGAGGGGAGGTGGTAGGGCCAGGATACTGGGATTGTAGACCGGAGGATGTAGGGCCGATACTGGGGATGTGTAAGAGGGGAGGAGGTAGGGTGGGATACTGGGGAATGTGTAAGAGGGGCGTAGAGGGTGGGTACTGGGGATGTGTAGAGGGTAGAGGCAGGGTGGGATACTGGGATGTGTAGAGGGAGGTAGGTGGGGGGATACTTGTGATGTGTAGCGGGAGTAGGTAGGGTGGGATACTTGGTATGTTAGAGGGGAGTAGGTCGGTGGAATACTGGGCATGTGTAGAGGAGGAGGCAGGGTGGGAATACTGGGGATGTGTAGAGGGGAGTAGGTAGGTGGATACTTGGGATGTGTCAGAGGGGAGTAGGTAGGTGGGATACTGGGTATGTGTAGAGGGAGTAGGTAGGGGGGATACTTGGCATGTGTAGAGGGGAGGAGCAGGCGGGATACTGGGATACTGCAGATATGTAGAGGGTATGAGGTAGGGCGGGCTACTGGGGATGTGTAGACCGAGGATGCAGGGGGTGGGTTAACTGGAGATGTGTAGACCAGAGGAGGTAGGCAGGATACTGAGTATGTGTAACTGGAGGAGCTAGGGTGGGGAACCGGGGATTGTTACCGAAGGGAGTAGTAGTCGGATACCTTGGGATGTGTAAAGGCAGGAGCGGAGAAGGGGAGGAGGTAGGGGGTGGGATACTTGGAATACTGGGAGTTGCAGAGGGGAGGAGGTAGGGTGGGATACTGGGGATGTGTAGAGGGAGGTTTAGGGCGGATACTGGGGATGTGTAGACCGTAGGAGGTATGGCAAGATATTGGGGATGATGTCTGAGGGTAGTAGTAGGTGGAGAACTGGGGATGTGTAGATGGGAGGAGGTAGGGTTGGATACTGGGATGTGTAATAGGGTGTAGGTTAGGGTGGCTTCTGGGGATGTGGAGGAGGGGAGTAGGTAGGGTGTGATACTGGGGCACTGTGTCGAGGGGAGAGTAGGGTGGGATCACCACTGTGGATGTGTACGAGGGGAGGAGTAGGGTGGGTGGATCTGCTGGGATGTGTAGAGGGAGAAGTATGTATGGTTGGGATCCTTGGGATGTGGGGAGGGGAGTAGTCGGGTGGGATACTGGGCCTGGTAGAGGGAGAGGTAGGGCGATTTACTGGGATACTGCCGATTGTAGCCAAGGGTAGAGGTAGTGCGGTAATCCTGGGGGATGTTGGTAGACCGGAGGAGGCAGGGTGGGATATGAGATGTGTATAACCAAGGAGGTAGCCCGGTATCCTGAGTATGTGTAACTGGAGGAGTTAGGTGGGAGTACAGGGGTAGTGTGAAGACGAAGGAGGTAGGGTGGGATACTTGGGATGTGTTAAGGGCAATAGGTAGGGTGGGATACTGGGTATGTGTAGAGGGGAGGAGGTAGGGTGGGATACTGGGGATGAGTAGACTGGAGATGTGGTGGGGGGGGTAGACTGGGGAGTGTGAGTGGATGAGTTAGGTTGGTATACTTGTTCTGTGTAGACGGGGAGGATGTACGGTGGTCTTATGGGGATGGTGTAGACCGGCAGGTGTAGCGTGGTATACTTGGGATGTGTAAGACCGGAGGAGGTAGGAATGGTCATAGAACTGTTACTTTTTTATCGTTATTATTGCGCCTATTGCGCATATTTTGGAGGGATCCCAATGTGTGGTAGTTTCCCGGGCATGATGTAAAAAAATCTTGGAATATTTTGGCAATTATAAGAAAAAGCACTGTATTCGCAGCTCTCCTTAATTCTAAAAGTGCCGATTCCGCAAAACATTAGCGATTAGCAAGCTATCGTGATCACACTATTTCTGGGAGTCGGCTCACCGCATTAAATTATAACTTATCATATTCATTATATTTTGGGTAGGTGTCCTAAATATGAAATCTAGCGCGGATGTACCCGACGTGATCAGGCTTCAGGCCTCTGTCCCTGGCCAATATGTTCAGAAGTACTTGTTAATCGTGGGGCTCTGCTACACGCCTCCTGTCAAGAGCGCCTTGGGGGATAAAGAGAGGAAAAAACCTTACTTTTGGAAGTCAGGTAAGTGTCTGAACTACTCTGGATCAATGTGGTATAGTTTACAATGACAAAAGAGCGTTTTTTTGGAACATTCATTGGTCAACTCATGTGCACAGTGGGTACCCTATCCCCGTGCCGGAACTATGGCGGGAATACATGTGAGGCCAGGCCCACGCTGTATGGTCAATAGAACAATCTAATGTCGATCTTATCTATCTATCTATCTATCTATTATCTATCTATCTATCTATCTATCTACTATCTATCTATCTATCTATCTATCTTTCTATCCCTCCATATCTATCTATCTATCTATCTATCATCTAATCTATCGTCTATCTATCTATCTATCTATCTATTATCTATCTATCTATCTAATCTAGCTATCTATCTATTATCTATCTATCTTCTATCCATCCCCATATCTATCTATCTATCTATCTATCTATCTATCTATCTATCTATCCTAATCATCTATCTATCGATCTATCTATCTTCTATCTATCTATCTATCCTATCTATCATCTATCCATCCCATATCCTATCTATCTATTATCTATCTATCTCTCCTTCTATCTATCTATCTATCTATCTATCTCTCTATCTTCATCTACTATCTATCTATCTTTTCTATCGAGCTATCTAGTCTATCCATCCCATATCTATCTATCTCTCATCTATCCTATCTACTATCTATCTACTATCTATCTATATCTATCTTCTATCTAGTCTATCTATCTAATCTATCTAGTCTATCTATCTATCTATCTATCCCTATCTATCTATCTCTCTATCTATCTCTCTACGAGCTATCTATCTATCTACTATCTATCTATCTATCTATCTATCTACTATCTATCTATCTATCTATCATCTATCGTCTATCTATCTATCCCATATCTATCTATCTATCTATCTATCTATCTATCTATCTACTATCTATCTATCTATCTATCTATCTATCTTCTATCTATCTTCTATCATCTAGTCTATATATCCTACTATTAATAGATAAATCTGTGGAGAGCTCTTGATATAAGATCCCTTGTTCTCCTTCAGAATCCTTTTCTCTACTGGAAAATTCCCACTAAGTTGAAGCAGTGTAAACTCACGGTAAAAATGCTGATCACAGAAAGGATCAGGGCTTGGATAATTGTATTTGTGGTGCATAATATCTCTCTCCAGAGGAAGTGAATGCTCTTAGAGGTGATTGTTACCATAGCTTTTGCATTTATTTCAAGTATTATCCAGCATAGTGTTAGACGGTGTTGTGTGTAAGCTGTTTGAAACATCAATACCATGTATAAAGGGAGTATTAGAAAGTAATGATATAGTCTTTAAATGGCCAGGCATCCCAATATTATCATCTTCAAGTATTAACGGAATAGTTTTTTCTCTCCCCTGATGAAGCACACATTTGTGAAGCGCATCAGGGATAATGCTAACCATGCTGCTGAAACTGCGAAGTCATGGTCCTGTATGAAATCATGGTCTTCCCCTAGGTAATACTTGTTTGCATTATGAACTTGAAGAGGCCAGAATTTTAAAATCTCCCGCGAAAGTGGGACACTGGAACTGTTTAAAAGTCGATCCGCTGTTCCGTCGGATGGACCTTGGGGGAAGTTTGGCCATGCACTACTGGGGCATGTCCAACTACAACATAGGTCAGCATTGACACCTGTTTCACACTATGAGATGTGACAACACCTCCTTGTTTTGGAGAGGAATTCGAAACCAAAAAATAAGGAGTCACCAGCCATTCCCATATAAAGTCCATTATGTTTTCCAGCAAAATATGCAGGCAGGTCTTGGTCCATGCAGTATTCACCTATATTCTCCAAACACCAAGTCAAAAGGCCATCTGCCAGGAGGCAGAGCTTAGTTCTCAGCACATTCCATAACCTAGCAGTGCCCCATTCGTAAACCCCCTCCCCATTTAAACCACTGGATTGAGTGTAGAGACCCATTTTACAAAAAGCTGGCACTAATACCTTCAACTTACCCCCATAAGAACCTTTAATTTCTATTGTAGGAGAGATGAGTCGGTGTCACATATTTCGTTTCTTTACAGCAATGCAGAATGTAAATGTCATACACAACTCAAGCTAATCTAAATAGCCCTCAACTCACCCCAGCTGATTGGTCAGTGTGTGTCAGAGAATGGGTATTTCTATCGTTAATACAGTTACAATCTCTTGGCTTGCTGGAGGGAATGGAGCATTTTTGAGTCTCCTGGGATGCAGAGCTATTGTTTCCCCAGGTAGTGTAGAATCAGGCGTATGGTATATTCGAACTGTTAATTTTGGCGAATAATTAAGGAACATTTGAATTCCGAAATTGATTTGCACTGCATTCTTCGCCTTATACATTGCGCTTAGCTTGGCGCATATTCAAACGAAGATTTTCCAGCTTATCGGTGATCATCGCCAGTTACGAGCACATGTGGTTTTTTGGCTCTTATCCATTCTCATTGCACACAAATATTTGCTTTGACTTTAGTTCCTTTCACCCTATGTTGAAGCATAATCTCGAATTTCAAATATTCTCGCTAACCCTACGACCCATTCTGTTTGTGACAAAAAAAAAAAAAACAAATAAAATACAATTTCCACTTTGCTTTTCTTGAGGCCCCGTTGCTGCCTTCACAGTGTTGTGATTTGCCTACTTCCGAAAGGACAATCTTTTTTAGTGACTTCGGAGAATCTCTTGAATATGGCGGATTATATCCATAATTGTGACTGATGTTTCATTTAAGCTTCATAGTCCGGCAGCGGAGGATGAGTAGTGCGGGAGCACCCCTGATTTAATGACATATAATGGTACGATTTGACAGTAAAAAGAGTCCAGAACACTTCATTTTCTAGGGATGGCCGAACGTTCGCCAGAGAACAGTTTTGTCGGACCCCAAATCGCGACCATCTTCCATTGTTGCGTTCTCACTCTAACCTCTCATCTCACTTACCTCCCTTACTTTTTTTTAGAGATTCACTCAAGGGGGAGCCACTATCGCTGGTTAGTTCTCGGTTGGCGCCTCCTCGCGAGATCTAATTCTTCCTCCGGCAGATCAAACCTTCGAGATCGTGCCTGAGGAAGAATCTTTTTTCCACTACAAACCGAACCGTTCCTCTCAGCCGTTTCTTGTATTGAAAAATCCGGCTTGGAGCAGGAAGTGACGTCAGTGACTTCCATCCTCTGCGCCGTAACCAGGAACTATGCGTTCCAGGTTGCGGTCCAAGGGACCGGATGTGACGTCCACTGACGTCACAATCCATTTTTCCGATTCAATTCCCCCCGCTAGAGGCTGGAATTTGAATGTGTCCGTGCAACAGGGGGACGGCGACTTCGTTATAAGTTCGACCCGCCCTGGTCCGCGGACACTCCGGGCCGATGTTCGCACCATCTCTATTCAGTTCCAGTGAAAGTCCATACAGTAATACACATTATATACAGTCGTATGATATAGTAATAACGGATATAGTTTTCAAAATTTTATTCCTCAGGAGGAACATTTTTTGTAAAATCATTCTTCAAAAAAGCCCTACTCATTTCACGCCTTCCGCTACCATACCTAGGAACTGATTCAGCTTAATTCATCTGTGAAAATCGTACTTTTTTATGTTTAGTCAAATTTATTCATTCACTATTTGCTGTTGTGATCTGAACGTTTAATTGCTTTAAACCCCGACGGGGGGTAATGTGTTTAAACCTATAGGGTGACCCCGTCAAAGTCCCCTTGGCCCTGTTGTTTCACAGGGGTAACCCCGGTGCAAGATAGGCCGAAATCTTGACCCTTCTCCTTCCACTATTTTCTCTTGACTCAATTTTGGGGATGGGGTTACATACTTGGGGTAGGGGGTGGCTTTTCTTTTCTTATGCTAAATATGATATGTTCAATGATGGATCCTCGTGAGTTTTCCGCCCTGCCAGTCCCCGTATTATTACATATCACCCTCTCTTCCAACCAGGACCCCAACACTCAATATTCCAACTCCGTAAACTCTTTTCTTTCCAAAAGTTTTTCCGAGGTGTACTTTTCAGAGGACGACATTGTTTTTTGTTGTTCAATGAAATCTCCCCAAAGAGTATGATTTTTGCAGCATCAGAACCGCACTGTTACCGTATTGGCCAAGAGGCTATTGTCTTGTTCTAGCCCATTTATTCTGCGCGGATCCGAGGTCGCAAGCAAAAATCCGGCTAGACTCAGGGGGGAGGTTGGTAGCCGCTACTCTGTACGCCGCTCCCCCGTCCGTGTTCTTTTGCCCCTCCACACGTGGTGTCCGCTACCTCCACCAAACGAATCTGGCAGAAACAGACTGCAGAAGGCTCTGTGTATACAGTAGCTGCTCTAATGTCAAATTGTTCTTTCATCAGTATGGTGAACTGGCAATGAACTTGTAATCATTTTAAAATATGTGATTCTCCATCTCCCCTCCCCTCCCCATGCCCAAGCTGGCCGCAAGTTTCTACTGTCTGCAATGAAAGATACTGTAAGCGATCGCATATCTCGTCTGCTGACGTGTCTGGGGCTGCGCTAGGGCAGTTTGTACATCTGTCATAATCCAATAATTGAATGCCAAATTGTAACCTCCTCCTACGTCCTTGAATCACATTAACAACTTACGCCCCTCTTTATATTCATCGCTCATTTCTCTATTTCGCCTCCTTATGGGGAGTTTGGTCGTGCATGGGCGCCCTTTATTATAAAATAGCCAAAAGTCTCAAGTATTTTATTGTCCTTATCTCCAATGGTGTGCTGTTCCGTTTGCCTGTGATCTAACATTGGAAACTACAAAACCAATTTCCTTCACGGAATTTGCCTTCTACAGCTTGATCAACCCACTTGGACCAACACTTTCATTTAAAGTTAAATAAGAATTGCTTTGCTGTATATTTTTCTATCCACAATATGACTGAGCCAGTCCATGGCCATTTACTGACATCAGAGAGATTGACAAAAATGGCAAGTGGAGAGTCACTTAACGTGCAACCCTTCTATTAAATTTACAGTATTCATTACAACAAAATCACCTAGGAGACAGGATAGACCGTGGTTTTAACACTCCTTGGTGCTTTACATGTGGCGCCCTTTTTTAAAAAGTGGAACAAATTCCTGACATCACCGTTTGACGCTGGATATTTTGCTCTAAAAGTGGATGTCATCTCCAGGGGCATAGATTCAGTGGCCCAGTCTAACCCCCTGGCCCCTCCATCTAGCGTCATTGGGGGGGGGGGGAGGGGGTTAGGGTCTCATGGAGTGGATCCAGAAGGACTTGTGTATCCCGCCATTACAGAGAATGGGATTTTGTCAGACCGCTGAGTTTGCCCACAGTTAGCTCGTGTGAGGTTAAGGAGGTTAAGGACTTGTAAATCTTAAAAGAGTGCTAATTCTTTTTCCACTTCTCTTCCCACTTCTGTGTCCCTATAGGACCTTCATGATGTTTGCTGTCCCTCTTCTGCCTGGTGTAAGCGTGTCTCACCACTAGGGGCATTCCTATGCAGATCAGTGCCTTGGGGCGAGCACCCCCCTGTGCGTCCAGCTCGATGCTGGTGATTCACAGATCACAGACTCTTGAGACTCACCAGAAAGATCATCTCTGTCTCCCATCGGCCACCATCTTGGATAACAGCAACGCTGGGGGGGAGGCTGGCATCTGGGCACGTTAAAAAAATATTGGATGCAAATATTTGCCCCTCAGCATAGGCAATTGCCCATAGTGCCCCTCTGTGTCACACAACAGTGTGTGTCCACTGAGGAAGCCCTAGGCCTTAGGCTCACTATGCATTAAGGATGTGTCACTTCCCTTTTCCATATTACCATAGCCTGACACTCCTGATGTCTCCTCCGGCACGATCAGGGTGTGCAATGTCCCCACGCCTTCTATTTCCCCATCCTGAAATTATGTTCAGCGCGGAGGGGGCATTACTCTACCCCTCCCTAACTTCCCACCCTTCTTTTGGGCACCACAGCTGCTGTTTGTTGGCTTTCCAGTGAATGTGGGCTACCCTGTGAAAGTGTCCCCCGAGGAGGTCCTTCCCCACAGGTTGCGAACGCGCTGTCCAGAAGATAGGCAGCATAGAAGGATAATAGGAATTCACTTAGGAAAGAAGATGGTAGAGGCATCAAGTCAATGATGGAAACAAACCTATGAGTAGAAAGAAGATCTTGTTCTTCATATACAACTGCATGCTTTTTTTACTTTCCTAGTGTTGTTTGGGTCCGTTAGCCATTGTTTTCGTGCTCTACCGGAAATTACTAGAATTGTAACGGTTTCACCTGACTGGGATTTAATCACCAAAATGGGATTCTTCTAGCAATCTTTCAATAAATGGGCTTATGCGGGCATGTTACGATGTAATGGCCGTGATTAGCAATCCTCGTGGACCGTGTCTGTAAAGAGAGGAGATGATGATTACATGGAAAAAACCATCCTCTACTGGTCAATTTGTCTGTGAATTGTGATTAACTGAAAAATGAAACTGTGTCCATTAATGGCAACTGGAAATACGCAAACAAATTTGCTATAAAGAATTACGCTACTCAGCATGAAGCGGCACCTGGGAAAAAAAAAAAAAAAAAAACCCCCCTAACCCAGGAGATAATAATAAATGTTTGTGCGATATATTATATCCTGCTGCTGACATTATGTAAGTTTTACTACTTTGTCCTACAAAATGGCCTTCAGCTCTCTATGTCCTGACGCTGCCTTTATAGTAATGGGGGGATCACACTCAAATCGGTGCTCCTCAGACATCAGCCCACACGATTTCTTTAGGGCTCCTGCACGTGTTTATTTCACACAAGCCAAACAAAGGGTTACCCGCGCAGGGTTAATGGGCAGTTCAAACAAAAGTCCAAAAAATTCAGATCCTCCTGTGCTTGGCAAGCATCCAGCTCCAAGCAGGAACAGGTCCTGGCCTCACAGGTGAGCCCCCTATTCCTTCACGGCTCTAGTGCCACAGGTCTGGTCCCCACACTATTTCTTGTGTACCCCCTCCCTTCCTAGACCCTCCAGAATCCCATCATCTCCTATTGGTCTGAAACTGTGTCTCCAGCTTCTATCATTTTGGTGGCTCCACTCACCTGCAAACAGGTGTTAACACTTTAGTTAGACCTGGGGGAATAGGCGCCCCACCCAGTTCCTTCCTTCCTATCCCAGAGTCCGGGAGCCCTTTAAGAAATACACACAACACAAAAGCACCCTACGGGTCTGTGCAAAAAACATTCCCTAACTCTTTCCAGGACAACCACCTAACGGTCCATTCACACAATGACAGATGACCTGTCTGTCACAAAGGTAACAGGAATGGACCATACAATAGACCAGACCCGAATCCATTGTTAGAAGTAGGGTAATGCATTGGTGTTGGTCTACTACTCATTAGTGTTGATGCTCGAATATTTCGATCGAATTTTCCGGAATATTTTAGCTTGAATATCGCATTTTTTTTTTGCCGCCATTTCGTGAATATTTCGCGAATATACTCATCGGATAATCCGACGCGATCGCGATTTTATTGCCGATTTTAGAATCGCAAATAAATCTAATCGCAATCCATTGCAATGAATGGGATCGCGATTCCTATAATCGCAATGCGATGTTTAAAGAACAGAAATGCGGATATTCTCCCAGTCGATATCCGAGCTCCATTGACTTTGCATGCATTGCGCATATTTGGTCGCATTTGCGCTTTCTCGGATATCGCAATATTCGGATTCCGCCATTCTCTATTGACTTCAATGTATTGCGCAGATTTGGTCGCATTGCGCTTTCCCTCGGATAATCCGCAATTTTCAGATTTCGCCATTCTCCATTGACTTGCAAATGTATTGCGCATGTGGTCGCATTGCGCTTTCCCTCGGACAATCGCGATTTCGGATTCCGCCCATTCTCTCATTTCTTGCATGCATTTGCGCATATTGTGTCCGCATTGCGTTGTTAGATTCCAATTCATGTCGTAAGTGCGGATATTCGAGATTAACGAATATGGAATCGAATATTATGCGGATATTCCGAAATTACGCGAAGTCGAATATTTGCCTAGTCGCTCATCACTACTACTCATATCGCTGCCACTGGTCACATGTTTGCCTTTCTACCCGGCAGCGAACAGTACGGGTGTTCGACCCGCCGCCCTTCCACTGTGGAGAAGAAGTTTATTGTTTCTTGCTCTGAACTGGATCACGCGTGGAAAATATCCAGCCGGAGGAAAGATTTTTTTTCACTAGAGTCCTCAGTCTCAAAAATCATGCCAAAACCCTGGAAGTTATGTCAGTGACGTAACTTCTGCATATGGAACAAGGATCTGTGCGTTCCATGTACCATAAGTGAAGTCACTTACAGTTTTTTACCCATTCAACTTCTCTGTGAACAGGGGATGGTTCGCCAATGGACAAGGCCATGTTCGCCATCACCTACTCTGCCCAGTAGTAGTCACAGTGTCATTGAAGGCTGCTGTGATCCTACAATCGTCGTCAGCCTTCAGTAGTACATGTTCTGGTAACGTGTCCTCTTCACTGTTGGGGGGGTCCTAATAACCCTACACTAACCCTCCTATGGCACTAAGGCTTTCTAAAAAAACCCTAACACTAAACCCTCTCGACATACTAATGCTTCCTATTACCCTAACACTAACCCTCTCTACAATACTAAGGGCTTTTTTTCCTTCCTTTATTAACACTAACCCTCTCTACAAATCTAAGGCTTCCTATTACCCTACACTAACAACCCTCTCTACAATACTAGGCTTCTTAACGCCTACACTAAACCCTCTCTCAATACTAAGCTTCCTATAACACTAACCCTCTCTACAACTACTAAGGCTTCCTATAACCCTAACACAAACCCTCTCTACAATCTAAGGCTTCCTATAAAACCCCTAACCAACCCTACCCTAACCCTCTCTCAATACTAAGGCTTCCTATCACACTAACCCTCTCTTAACCATACTAAGGTCGTCCTATAACCCTAACACTAACCCTCTCTACAATACTAAGGCTTCCATAACACTACCCTTCTCTACAATACTAAGGCTTCCTATAACCCTAACACTAACCCTCTCTACAATACGAAGGCTTCCTATACACCCTAACACTAACCCTCTCTAGGGACACTAAGGTGGGT
>CM070039.1:6429871-6441634 GCA_036250615.1 Ptychadena robeensis
CTCACTAGCGACATTGTGCATTGTGGCTGAAATTGGTATTGCAGGGATATTGAGCTTAAATAGCTGAACAAAACTTCACTTCATGCACAACTGTATTACACTATATTACAGTTTTAGATTTCTGGGTATTGAAAGTCAGCAAGAATATCCTAAACTCTATATTTTAACTGGAAAATTTATTAAAGTTTATTTAAAGTTATTTAAAGAATTCACCAACAGACTCACCATGCATTGACTTAGAGAGAGGAGAAGAAGTTTCGAGTCACTAGAGTCATACCTTGGCAAGAGATGAGCAGCAGAGACAATATTTGTATTTGCAAAATACCGCACATTTTTCATCTAATATTCGCAGTAAACTCAACAATTCGTGATTGATAAAGGGGAGGTATTTTTTATTACTATTTTGATCTTATGCCTGCAGCAATATCTTTCCTTATTGGTGCAACAAGACGGAGTATTTACCCATTATCATAAGACAGTGGTTAATATTCAGCCTTTTCCTTCCTAGGTGGTGGTAAATTATCCTCAGTTACAACTCAGTTGCAATATGTAATAGGTATTACCAGGAATCACTGAAAACTATGCAGATATAACAAAAAAGACACCTTTACTTAAGCCCCCCATACACCTTAAGATCGATCCATACAATCTCCATTAGATCTACCAACAACTATGTAGTGCCGGGTCCTCCCTGATAGAATGCATAGTGATTGGAAGGTTTAGAAAGGTCCTCATATTACATGGTTTTGGTAGAACAAAATTTGATTGTACAGAAATTGTATGGAAAGATTGTAAGGTGTATGGGGGCCTTTAGTTATAATCACATACTCCATAGGTACACTCTATCATGGTCATGTAAGTACACACACAATGTAACTGGCCTATATATTAACAATATAGACAAAATTATACTTTCAAGTTTTTGAATGAACTGTCTGCCAAACACTTCCTCATCCTATTGCCCCCTGAACAGGAAGGGGCAGGATCTTGGCTATGGGAAGTGATGTAATGCCCATGTGCTGGCAGCCCACCTCAGGAAGTGGGGGCCGAGCATGACAATACCCCCCCCACCCCCCCCCCCCCCACTTTCTGTGATGTCAATAAACAGGGCTGGAGAACTCCTGCCCTGTAAAGCTAGCCCTACACGTTCGGATTCCCAGTGGCCGCGTCGATCACCTATCCGTATCGATGTCCGACGATTCTGCCGGAACGTAGAGGTGGTATCGTATCGGCCATTATTAAGAGTATCCGGATCGCTGCATACCACCTTGTACCACGGATTCCTGGTGGACGATTACGTGTCCGATTGTCCACCTCACAAATGGGCAATTCCCCATGATGTGTGCCAGAATTCGGATCCAAAAAGACCAAATGTTGGTTCATCTGGTCGGTCCGATCTGGGGCCCCTGAATCCATCGGACGGTGATCGATAGGTGGGCTGCACACGATTCCGGCACGATCGTTTCGCGTGCATGCGCCCGGAATCGATTGGCCAGGAATCCGGCCGGAATCCGACCCGTGTATGGGGGCCTTAACAGTGATCTCATTATTTTTAGATGGAGAAACTTGATTTTGAGCAAAATGTATGTAAAAACTACACTGTGCAATGTTCCCACAGCCCTTCTCCACATGATACCATGTCCAGGGAGTTTGCAATGAACTCCCAAAATCAGCTAGTTGAAATAAAAAAAAAATATCAAGATCAACATAAAGTTTATGATGAAAATGGATTAAAGGAATGGAAAATCCCTCCATGCGAGCAGTATGCCTGTTAAACCCCCTGTTTTGGCTGGGAAGGTCAAGTTTTTATGTGACTTTCCTGCCCAAATCCTGCTTTCAATAAATCCAGGATTTTTAATCAATCAACAATTTTTTTTTATTGAATTAAGTTCATTGAACGAAAAATCTAGACGTTAGTCAGCTACTTAATAGGGAGGAGATGAGATAAACCTCCCAATACCAGAAATGACGTCACTTTTTCAAAAAGGGTGAGCAGTGCATAGCTCAGTAAATCATTACTAAAAAGTATTCACATGACCCTCGCAAGGGTCTCTCTGCAGAAATCCCCCTCAACTATAAATAAGCCAAAGCTCTCCCATTAGCATGGACCACGAGCTTTGCAGATAGCAGAACTATAGGTCTAGTAGATCTCTATTATGCCTGACATACACATGTCGATAAGCGGCCAATTTTTCACCTGACCTACGGGCGTGCGCGCTCGCGCTGTCGGTCAGCGAAAAAAACAGCTGCTTATCGGCATGTGCCCACATGGGGCGACAGATCCCTGTGGCCCCACAGCTCGGCCGGCCAGAGAACGGACATGTCCGATAATCTCTGGTCCATGGAAGCCGATGCCTTTAACTTCAATGAAGACCGGCGTCTTCATTGAAGCTAATGGCCGGCACACAGGGTGCCGGCTGACTAGTGCAGCCCCATAATGCATCAGGATGCAAACGTGATGACGTCATCACGTTTGCATTCCGGAGCTCATCTGAGCTGGTCTTACTGCACCCGTCGGGGTGTGTATGGCAGGCATTAGACCTATAGTTTTGCTATCTGCAAATGCAGATATAATACAATGAGCATTGAGACTTCTCAATCATCTGTGACCTGATTGGACACATGAGGTTATCCCTCTGTTCACTCTTTTATTTTAAAATGCAACACACTTGACTATGTGGCACCTTCATGTTTTAGGCTATATCTTCACTACATTCTCAGATCCACATACCTTCCTGCCGGACTGGCTGTTCTCATGGTTCTGCTGATCCGCCGGCCGGAAGGTCAACGTAGTGCAGTATGTCAATCTCTGGCCAGCGTATCGTCAGAATGCAGTGAGAACAGCCGGTCCAGTAGGAAGGTATGCGGATCAGCTCCCTTAGGACCCCCGCCAAGAAATGCGCTTAGCATGGGGGGTGATGGAGCTGAGAACGCAGTGGAGACATACCCTAAGTTGTGATGCACAGAGGCTGATAACAAGTCACATTCAGGCCTTTGCGTTGCGTAGATGTAACAAACATATTAATGGAACTTTATTATCATGAATCTCTGTATTTCATTCATATTAGCCCATTTTTTGCATTAAAGGAACTTCTGTTTGAAGAACAACTTTGCATTGTATTGGTTTCTGCTTCTTCCAATATTTCAGTCAAAAATGAATTCTTTGTGTATTTTTATAACTGGGTTTCCACGATCGTTGCAGGTGGAGTTTTTATGTGCAATACAATAACATTTTCGATTTTAGAAATGTTTGAACCTGGCAAATAAATAAACTGAATAGAAATTTCAGTGTGATTTCAGTTTGGTTCGTTGCCACAAAAATAAATACAAAAACACATAAAAAATATATATATACATGCCTCCATAGTGAATGTGATTGAAAATTAAATAGCGTCTAAAAATCAATGCAAAACGGGTGCACGTGTGCGCAGCGCCAGAGCCGAGCAGTTTGGATCTCTCAACATAAACTATTAACGATTCGGTCTCAGTTTGCGAGGCTGGAAGGGCTGCTGGCAGGCAAATTAGCGGTTCTGCTAAACTGGCATCTTTCCAGTTAGTGTGATACTCGTGCCTGATGTGAGGATGATGTGATTGTGAAGTGACTGTTGGAGGCTGTGAGTGGCCGCCATGGGAAGAAGGAGGCAGCATCTGTGTAATGAGAAAAGCTGCCGTACTGTATAGCTGAAGGTATGACCCCTGGAATAGGAAAGGTGGCGCAGGGAGGATAGGAGGCCTTGCAAGACGTCAACTGTTTGTCCCCAAAACCCACTCTAGCGGTTAACTTATACTGCACCATATTTAATGGAGAGATTTGGCCGATCGCTATTGATTAGTGATGGTCAAACATTGGCTGCCGTCTGCCATCTGCCTGTTCGGGAAGAACTTCAATTCCCCCGGACGTCGGTTGGATATCACGTCCAGACCGTGCCTGGTACAACACTAGAGATCAGGTGTCTCTACCCGATTTCTAGTGAAAATAGTTCTTCCTCCGGCCGGACCAGGAGTGGAAAAGTCTAGCCGGAGGAAGGATTATAGACTGGGGGTGGGTCGAACACCCGCACTGTTCTCCGGCGAGAAGAAGAACCAACATTCAATGTTTGCGCCAAACTGTCCACCCAGCGGACAGACCGGCCACCACTACTAGTGTGTAAAGGTAGCCATACACAGGTCGACTTTCCACACGATTCCTGGCCGATCGTGCACGCCGATTGATCGACGATGAATCGAGTGCCTTCAACCTTGACCGATCGACCGCGCGCGATCGACATGGCCCCCAAATCGGATCGGCCAGGGAACCAACCTGTTGGTGTTTTCTGATCGATCAGGTACACATCAAGGGGCGTTGACATTTGTGAAGCGATCGGCTGGTAACAGAATCGTCCAGGAATCGGTGGCCTTAGGTGGTAGGCACAGACTTGTATGGTCGATCGATCGACGCCTGTGGCTTCACCGGAATCGATCGGAGCGTCGATCGATCACTCAGGAATCGACACGTGTATGGCTAGCTTTAGAGAGCAGACTCAGGGGTAGCGAACAGAGGAAACAGACCAGCGTTAGTCTTTAACAGAAACTTTACTTATCTTTAATAGTGTTGAGCTCAAATATTCGAATTTCGAATATATTAGACGAATATCGGCTATACGAGAATTCGCAAATTTCTCGAATATGGAGGCGGATATTCGCAATTTTGAATATTCACATTGGGTTGCTTATGGGCATGGATTGCGAATATATATTCGCACATACATAGCACATGTGACCATTCATTTTTAAGGTAATTGCGGGGCGATTAAAATTGTGAATCTAGATTGCCAATATTTGCAAATATAGAATCAAATGCAAGTAGAATTATTCGCGAAATATTGCAAATTCGAATATTGCCTATGCCGCTCATCACTAATCTTTAACATTGTAAACAGGTTACAGTAAATGGCCCAAAGCTTTAATACAGGAACAGTCTCTGGCAGGGCATCTTAAACTCAGCACTCCGCTATCCAATTAGCCTCCTCTTCTGTGGGTTGCAGCGTCGGCCTGTCCGGCATATCCGGGAACCACGGGCCAATCCAAACGATACCAGTCACCATGCGGGCCACCAGGACACTCGGGTGGACCCAAATCTGGGATAAGGGTGAGGACATAGGATGTTCCTAGCCACCTGTACGCTCCAGTCTCCCTCCTCGCTGGGACGGGGTTTCACACTCCCCTCATCAGAGAGCAAGCCTCCCTGTAGCTTCACTCCTGAAAATGCCCCCTCACTTCCTGCCTGAAGACGATTTTCGCAATATAAATTAGCAAATTCCCGATAAACACTACAGTGTGAAAACTTTCTGCTGGGAATAATAATGGAAGAAAGACTAAGTGACCTTGTTTGTGGTGACCTTTTGCATCTTCTGATCTGTTTATTCTGCATGTTCTTAGGAATAGAGTTGGGAAATATCGGGAAAATCTCTCCAGTGGACTATCTAAGACAGACTTGACCCACCTGATCAAGGGTCCCCATTCAAAGTACTGGCCAGGAATCGACATTGGTATGGGTACCATTAAGTAGGTTACACGTTTAAATTGTCCATAGACAGCTGAGGGTTGATTCCATTGTAACCTTCAAGTTAGCCTTAGGTTATGGTCAGACGGTGTTATGGGATGCGGCGATACTCCCTGTGTTAATCGCATGTGTTGACGGGGATGTCGAAGCATCCCATACATCAGCTTGACTTCCTGTGCCGCTTCTTCACACAGCATTCATTGGGTCCGCCAACCGAGAGGAAAACGCAGGGCAGTATGACAACTTCCGCTGTTTGCTCAGCCAGCAGACCAGATGCACGCCATGTGAACAATCAAGTCAAGGATATGAAAGGGATGTGTCCTTGTCAACGCATGCAATTAACTGAGGGGGTATCCGCGCATCCCATAACCCCGTCTAAACAAAGCCTTAGGCAGAGAAGTTCAAAACTATTTGGTCAGGTGGTATAATGAGAACATAGCATCCGCCGAGCAGGTAAAGTATATGTGCTCCGTCCGAACCCCCGCCGAGCACTGCGCTTAACGTATGGGGTCCAAATGGATGTGGAGACATAGCCTTACTCTAAAGTCTAATAAATGAACCCTCTTACCCCCCTCTACATATTAGTAGTTCTTTCTGCCTCAATCCCTGGCACTATGTCATTGATGTAGAGGGTTGTTTGGGAAGCCAATGAGCGCAGTAGAAGGGGGAAGCATCATGATGTCATAGGAATATATAAAATATATTGTTTGCCTTTGAACCAACAGCATCAGGGACATTTTATTTGTTATATGATATGGTCCCTTTGTTAACCCCGCCAATGAAATACTGGCCAGGTGGCAACCTTTTATGTTGTCCATTGTTTAGTCTCATCTCAAAGAACCCAACAACAGCTCTTACAGGTGCGCTACCTTAATGGATCATTCCACCTGAAAGAGGAAACTCAATGTGCTTTGAAATGTTGGTGTTTTAAAGCCGGTGTCACTGCGCTCCGTGTTGATTTTATTCCTGACCGCTGACATGAGCTCTTCTGCTTTCCATCTGCTCAGTGAGCAGCTGCCAGAGAGGCTCTCCCAGGCTGCTTCCCAATGACTCAGCCGAACGCAGAACACAATTTCCACCAGATTTCCTCAAAATGTATTCTCATTATTGTTATAAGAAAAGGGCAACTTGCTAAGTAACCCGGAGCAGTCCAACAGATGTCGCCTCTCGCCGACCTAAATACAGTGCGCTTAAAGTAAACCTGAACTAAGCGTTGCTTTCTTTGATCTCATCTCTGCCATGATCTATGTACCTAAAGAACATTTATATAATAGAGTCATGTGACCTGGGTGGACAGAGCAGCTCAACGTCTTGTATTTGTTTAAGGGGAGATGCCATCTTTATCTTATACCACAGGGCCACTCTGTTTTACTTTAACCTAGCCATCACCCCGAGTGTAGCTCTGAGTAAAGCCCCCCATACACGCTTAGATTTTTGGGCCGACCGACCACTGTGCACGCTCATGGCAGTCGGTTGAAAAATCGGGTGCCGATCTGCATGCCCGTTTTTCTTAGATCAGTCTAATACTTTAGTATCCCTGTCTAAAGTACAGGTATGTCTCTTCAGCCCTGAGAGCCGTCGGGGCTGAGGACACAGGGGGGAAGGGGGGGGGGGGGGTGATATCAGCTCCTCCCTCTCCCTTTGTGCTAGGTTGGCAGCGGACTGTTCTCACAACCGGCGTCCCTGATGTTGTCTGCGGGTCTCCCTATCTGTCGGATCCCGAGCAGGTAGAGGGACCGACAGCTAGGAAGCCCTGGCAGACAACATCTAGGGACACACCTGGACACAAAGGGTGCCCAGGCTGATTGTGACCCGATGTTTCGGCCGATTGACCCTGCGTGATTGACTCATCCCGCATGGTTGATCTGCCAAAAATCGGGTCACAATCTAGATGGTATGGGGGGCTAAGGTTGTTTTTCAAAACCAAACTCACCCAAGCTACACTCGGGGAACTCACCTGTCCTGGCAAGGCAGGAAAACTCACAATTGGTCAGATGCTCTGGCGCATCGATGGTGCCAAAGAAGTGCAGGGGGGCGGGATTGTGCGCCATTGACCTGTGTGTTAATCCAGGTATGTGAAGGGTGGAGAGTACTCGTACTCTGCTTTGTTTGCCCATAATGCGTTTAAAAATGAAACATGGAAAGGTGTGACCACTATCAATGAGCGAACATCGTAGTGTGGTGTGCAACAGATTGATAGAGATGGGCGAACATCGCCATTTTACTGTCCGCGAACAGGTGCGGGTCGGACTTTTAAATCCGAAAAAAGTCCGGCCGTCCGCCCCCTGTTCGCGGACACATTCAAATTCCCGCCTCTAGGTGGGGAATTTAAATTCGGAAAACCCGGATATGTGGACGGTCAGTGACGTCAACATCCGGTACTTGGACCGCAACCTGGAAACACAGTAGTTCCTGGTTACGGGCGCAGGATGTGACTCACTGACGTCACTTCTGACTCCAGCCGGATTTTTTTCCCCGCTACAAGACCGGCTTGCATGCCCGGTTTATTGTAGTGAAAGATTGCCTCCGCACGATCTCAAGGTTCTGATCATGCCGGAGAGAATTTTTTCTTTTTAGATCTTCTTCTGGCAACGGGGCGGGTCGAACACCCGTACTGTCCGCCGGCGAGAGGATGGGCGAACTTGCTACATCCAAAGCTATTTTGGTGATGATACAGTGTTCAGGGGCTTTGCAATCAGCTCACAAAGTCAGCTAGTCAAAAAATTCAACCATCTCTAGTTCTGATACAAACTTGCTTCTAGGGTGTTAAAGGTGTAGTGGTAAGCATCCTTTGGAGCCCTCAGACCGGGGGTGGGGGGTGCCAGTGGTAGGGGCCCTGAAAAATTACCTAGTATGTTTTTTAAATTTCTGATGGCGCTCATGATGCAGGCTACTGCCTCTATATAAGCTGCAGTCTAGTAATATATAGTTTTGGGGGTTCCATATCCTTGGGGTTGAGGTAAAGACATTGAGATACGTTCTCCGTAGTCAGAAGCCGGATGTCATATTCTCTGGGCACAGGCAGTATTTCTAAGTAACATTAACTGCGTGTAGAACTTGGTGTTAACAAAACATTGCTTTTAAACAGATGGCTATTCTGCTTTAACAGCCAAGAGCAGATGGTCTTATTAGGTTTTAATAGGAAAAAAAAGTTCAAGAGGAGAAATGTTTGAAGAATGTTTTTAATTTCCAGAATAAAACAAAAACAAAATGCAATTATTGGGCAGCGGCTGAAAATAACAGCTCTAACAGGAAATATACTCACCTTCTGTCTAGCAGGTGTAGCGTCAGGGTTGAGAAATACAGAGCAGCACATATGTTCAGTAATAAAAGTGTGATGGAAATACTAACAATATATATAGTCATCAGTGCTTAGATCATCTGTCTATATTACTTTCTTCTTGTCCTTTATATATTCATATAGCAATCCCACCAATAACACACTCCCCTCTATCACTTGTAACTAGAGATGGTAACCAAATTTCAACTAGTTTATTTGCAAAGTCTTTGAACAAGATACCATCACCAAAATGTATTGCTCTAGCAACCCATGGCTCTTGAGCTGTCTTGTTGTGGCTCTCTGGCTGTCACAAGCTGTGGCTCTTGAGCTGCCTTGTTGTGGCTCCCTGGCTGCCACAAGCTTCCTTACTCCCACCTAGCTGAAAGGAAAAAAGATTATGGCTGTAGCTGTGGCTCTTTGCTCTCTTATCCCACCCTCACCCACCCGCCTGATGCTAGAGCTGACATTAGCCACAATAGGGCAGAAACCTGCTTCTACCTTCACCCCAGCAACACAAACATTAATGGAAGGGGAACCACCAACAGAGAGAGACCAGGCACAAGCCACCGGACACCCCAGGATGTTGGTAAGCCAGCCAACAGCACAGAGAGGTAGGAGCATGGACCCAAAAGCAGTACAGGGGAACATAGCACAAAGGGGGACAAAGCCACAAATTCCAGATTTCCCCAAATCTCATTCAAATCCTTGGACACTTACTTAGCACAGGAGATTGGTAGGCCTTGACCATGCCGCAACTATGAAACAAAATAGATGGGCTGTTTGGGTCAGGGGTATGCAAACACAAAAACTTGGATATCTTTCTTATCCTGTCTTTACCGCCCATGGTCAATAGACCAGGGTCACTTTTGGGCACTGGAGATGCTCGAAGTCAGCAAAATGTGATTCTCCTAAAGTTTGCCCAAACCCCCTACCCCGGTCAGAATTAATTTTACCGCAAAATATAGACCCCCCCAGTGATATTTCATATAAAAGTCAGAATTTGAACCGCAAAATTCACGCTAGTACGCATGACCGAAAGGGAACAGCATCATTCGGTAACTCTATGGCCAGAGGAGCAGATGCTTCTTGCTCTGTTGCGCCCACAAAGGATTGGATTATCTAAAAGTAGATTAAAGAAGATAAGACATAAGAATATTTAAAAGAAAGATTAAGAAGATTTAAGACATTTAAGAAAGAAGATGATAACAATGATTTCTCTAGAGTCGATTATCACTGTGTTTTCAACAGGTTTTGTGTTTTTACTTCTATTTTTTTTTTTTAAGTTAGTAGCAGCAATTGTCAGGTTTTAAACTCAAATAAAAAGCACACATACATCAACAGACACAATACTCACCTGTCAGCAGTTCAGATGCTGGAAAACTGCTACACAAAAAACCCAAAACATACTTACATTCTTTATGTTCAGTTCTCATGCTGGCATCTTGGCTCCTGGAGAAGTGAATTTGCTTCCACCCTCACTGTCCCCCCCTCTCCCCCCCCTCACTCCACCTCCCCCTCCTGTTTCTTCTCTGTCGGAGCTTTAGAGATTCGTGGGGGGGGGGGGGGGGGGGCGGTGTGTAGAGGGGGGGAATCAGCTGCTGACGAGTTCCTGCCTGGGAGAGATGTCCCAGACACCATTCTGGTTTCCTAGGCGCGAAGTAAGGCAGTGGGAGGAGCACACAAGCTCCCCTCCTGCTGTCAGAATAAGATTTTTTCTTTTACAAGGATCTCAGCAATATCGGCTGAGCTGAAGCTGATACTCCCAGGTGGTAGGTCCGCTTTAAGCCCTTGGGAGTTAAATTAATTGTTACAAATAAAAAAGGAATTAATATAGGGGTCAAATTGACCCCGATATTAATTACTTTTTATATGTAATAATTGATTTTATTATTACATATAAATGTTTATCAGAGTATTTTGTAATTCTCTGTGTTGTTATTTTAGGTGTTTTTATGTGTAATAATTTTTTTAAGAAAGGTTTTTTTTGGGGCGGGATATGTTTAAAATGTCTGCTTTATTGATGTTGTGCAATGTCAGGAATGTGCTTTTATATGTAATAATTAATTTTATTGTTGGTGGTATTTTCTTTATTATATGTGTTGTTGTTTTTATTTATTGTCTGTATGTGTTTATATGTGTATGTGTTTTATTTGTAATAATTTATTAAATTGTTACATATCAAAGTATTTTTGTCTATTGGCAGGTAGGAATTGACCATTAGAGAATGAGTAAGGGATAACTATGACCACCATACTCATTCCATGTTATTTGTAGTAATTTCTTTTAGTTATTACATATAAATGTGTAGTGGGGATTTTTTAAAATTTTAAAATTAAAAGTATACCTCATGTACATGTAATAATTTGGGTATTTTAAAAATTTTAAATTTCCACTTGAGTAGAATTTCGACAGGAAGATTTGGGCTTTTGCCGATAATTGAAATTCGATTTAAAATGTAGATTATCTAATTTTTCGTCCACCTCTATTGGACACACACATTAAAATATTAAGTGGCCAGATGGACAACATTAAGTAGATGTTTGCGTTAAAATCTGAGACTAACAATATTCTTTTATACAAGAAAACTGCTGTAATGTAACATTATGGTCTCTCAATCATGAGCTCTAGTGATGGCCGAACATCAGCTGTGGCTGTTCGCGAACAGGCGAATCTAACTTCTGCAAATACCCGCCACGAACATGCGAACGGCGAACCTCCATTGACTTTAATGGAGGGCGGACTTCTCAAACCTTCAGGCCATATTTGTAGCCAAAATATCAATAAAAAAAGTAAAAAGTTTGCGACCACCGGGACAGTGTCATGCCAGATGGGGATCAAAGGCTAAACTTCTCCCCCAAAATATGGATTTGTTAAAATGCTGCTTGACTTGGGCAAGGATGACTGTGGAGAGATTTGTTAAACACAAGACCTATACCTTCAC
>CM070039.1:6457450-6471575 GCA_036250615.1 Ptychadena robeensis
CTGCTATGTAGTGCCGGGTCCTTCCTGATAGAATACATAGTAATTGGAAGGTATATATCAGTGCTATGTAGTGCTGGGTCCAGCCTGATAGAATACACAGTGATTGGAACGTATATATCACTGCAATGTAGTGACAGGTCCTCCCTGATAGAATACATGATGTGATTGGAAGAAAGCTTAAGGTTAGAAAGCTCATATTGTATGGTTTTGGTAGAAGAAAAGTTGATTGTACAGAAATTGTATGGTAAGATTGTAAGGTGTATGGGGGGCTTTAAGGATCTCAACAATATGGGCTGAGCTGCAGCTGATAATGCTGAGTGACCTCCCAGGTGGTAGGTCCACTTTAACAATCATGTCCGATATCCCTGTTTTTGAGCGGGATTGATTGGTCAAAAACTGTGATGGCTGCATATGATATGGGCCAGATAGATGTCTGTGAGCGCGCACGGCACTCGAAGTGGCCATAGATCTGGCCCATATCTAAATGTGTGTACCACCCAGCTTTAGAATCTAGTCTAGGGAGGGAGCGCAGGATCAGGTGACCATATCTTGTACCCTAGACCTGAACAAGCAACCAAAATTTTACTTGCCGCGCTTCCATACATTATATCATTGTATCTTCTTGGAGTTTAGATGTATTGAAGCTAAAGGCTCAACATGACAGGCAGGCAGCTGACTTCATTAGACGGTCGTCCCACGTTTTTCTCTTTCTTCTCCTTGACAGGTAAACATGGTATGATATTACACAAGTTTATTGGTTGATTATTTTTAATGTGCGCTCACACTCCCCGGCGTTGCTCTGTTTCTCCCATCGCCGAAGAAGAAAGAAAGCGCGGTGACTAATGGAGTGCATTGCTGCTGTCAGTGTTAGTACATTTGCCTTAAATTACAGTCATTACCCCATCATCAGATTGAGCTGTTTTCTTACTTAATGACATCCCGCTGCTTGCGACTTGGGCAGCCCGCAGGTTTTACTAAGAGCAAACCTCTCTGGTAATACTGTAATTATATGTTTGTATTAATGTTTCTGGATTTCCCAGTTATTTACCAGAGCAAAAACACACAGAATAAAAAAAAAAAGAATAAAAAATCTAAAGGAGGAATCGGCTGATAAGTAGAATGCGTCGGGGTCTCTGCGGACGGGGTAACCTACACCTCGCGGACCGTCAGAGCGGACGAGACATCTGTCATCGAAAGAGGCTAATGTGACAGCGCTGCCTGTCGCCTCTGATCCTGTAATCTTCTCTTCCGGGATATTGTTACCTTTTATAATGTTTATTTATAAACTATTTAGGATTCTCTATGGGCCGCTGGACTGAATCTGAATTAATTGAAGGTCCTGACAGCGGCTCGGAGCGGGAAGGGTAGAATGCGTTCAGTGTGTAGCAGCTGGTAAAGTTAATGGTATATTGTCATATCAGTCATGTCTTCTAGTAATGGTTGAATTTTTCGACTAGCTGACTTTGTGAGCTGATTGCGAGTATCATCACCAAAATTGCTGGAGATGTAGAGAAGGGTTGTGGGAACATTTGAAAAAAAAATGTTTTGCTCTCGCACATGTAGTTTTTGCATAAATTAAGTTCAAAATCAAAGTCGCAATTTACATTTTCGAAATTTTTACTTGACTTTGAACTTACTTTATGTAAAAACTATTTGTGTTAGAGCAATACCTTTTTTCTATAGTATACCCCCAACCCTTCTCTACATCTTCAGCAAGTTTGGTGATGATAATATGTTCAGGGGCTTTGCAATTAACTGAAAATCGTCTAAATGAAAAAAAAAAATTCGACCATTTCTAATCGTCATATCAGTCATGTCTTCGAATTTTTCGGTAAAATTTTTCGACTAGCTGACTTTGTGAGCTGATTGCAAATCCCCTGAACATGGTATCAGCACCAAATTTTCTGGAGATGTGGAGAAGGGTGGTGGGAACATTTGAAAAAAAAAGTTTTGCTCTAGCATATGCAGGTTTTGCATAAATGAAGTTCAAAATCAGAAAGTCACAATTTAAATTTTCAAAATTTGTACTTGACTGCGAACTAAACTTATGCAAAAACTATTTGTGTTAGAGCAATTATTTTTTGAGGAGTATACCCCCAACCCTTATCTACATCTCCAGCAAGTTTGGTGATGATACCATGTTCAGGGGCTTTGCAATTAAATGTTAAAATTTTGGAAAACAAATTCGACCATCTCTAGTCTTCAATAGTGATGAGCGGCGAAATTTTGTGATTAATTCTACTAGTATTTGATTCGAAATTTTAGTGTATGGCCATGCATTGAATATATTCGCAATTATACTTGCATCGTGATTATCTTCAGAATATGTTAATTGCAAAGCCCCTGAACTCAAATTCTTCAATTTGAGTTAATTGCAAAGCCCCTGAACATGGTGTCATCACCACACTTGCTGGAGATGTAGAGAAGGGTTGGGGGTATACTACAATAGAAAGTATGGCTCTAACACAAATAGAAGTCGTGAATATTTGTCTTTTTTCAGCCTGTCTAGATGTCTAACTAAAAAAATTAGCTGTCCAAAAAAAAATGGGGGGATTATATTTGAGCTCCTGAAAACTATCGGCAGCTGGGTTCACGAGATGTTGCTCCCTGAACAGGAACAAGAGAAGGTTTGAGAATGGGAGCGTGACCTGTGGACATACTGGAGAGCAATTATCATGTGAGAACTGTTATCCGCTCAGCAAATGGGATCTCTGAAAAAGCTTTGGAAGCGAAGAGTTCCAGTTATAAAACTTCTTTTATGCGTGGATAAAAAAACTAATTTGAGAATGTTTAACCCTTCTATATCTATGTGTGAAATGAGAGAAGTACCCGTGAAGGTTATGGCGAGAAGGGATGAAAGGAATCAAAAAGCCCTCAACTCGAGCAGTGCATAGCACAATCAAGCCTTCTTAAAACAGAAGGTATTTATACAGCCCAATCCAGCACAAATCCCAAAACTTTAGGTGAAAGCCTGCGTTTTGGGACAGTGGGCGGAGCCATGCAAATTATTCCTTTTCGCCCCATCAGCCAAATGCACATCCAGAAACCGCTGGTGTCCCAAAACGCAGGCTTCCACCTAAAGTTTTGGGATTTATGCCGGATTGGGCCGTGTAAATACCTTCTGTTTTAAGAAGGCTTGATTGTGCTATGTGTGAAATGGTAATGGGAAATCTACACAGGGGCGGTCCTAGGGATATTGCCTGGGCGAGCACTCCCTTTGCCGCCCCTCCACCCCAGCGACTCGAGAGAGATCACAGGGGGAGGGGTGCTTTGAAGGAGAGCCCTGGCTGCCACCCCCACGCCTTCACAGAGACTCAAAAGAAATCACTGGGGAGGAGGGTGCTGGTAAGGAGAGCCCTGGCTGCCACCCCCACGCCTTCCCCGAGACCTGAGAGAGGTCACTGGGGAGGGGGGTGCTGTGAAGAAGAGCCCCAACAGCCACCCCCTTCCCCACGAGAGATGACTCTCGGCCAGGGGGCGCTGAGGGAGAGCTCTGCCAGCTGTACAGAGCTCAAGTCACAGCTGAGTTTCACACATGGGGATTATGGGCGGATGCCACCCACCCCCACGATGCTGCCCTGGGCAACCACCCATAATGCCCATATTAAAAATCCGCCACTGAATCTACGTATGTTTAATATCCATGTAAAAGATGGCATCTAGGACATATCGCATTTTATTTTCCTATTTAGCCTTTGTTTGTGATTTGCAAATGAGGGCAGCCATGTTTGCATATTACACACTTAGACTCCTGCTTAGCAGCACTGCGGTTGTGCTTTACTGCTGCACCTTAAGTATTCATACACAGTTCCATATTGCCATTCAATCAACTTAATTATATGGAAACAGTGTGGGTTGGAAGGTGGGAAAGGTCCCACCCCTCCTTTCCAAACAAGAGGTTCTCCCCTACACCAAGTAGGGGCTAGGGGACTTGGCCAGTCTGGTGGTACACATCATGCAATCCAGTACAACAAATAATGGTCAAAAAGTCCATTTATTTTAATGTTCAATTGACTTAAAACCATAGTTTTTTAAGTCGAACAGAAACCGATTTCAGCACACCTGGTACGATGAACCAAAAGTGACCGCAATCAATCGAGCCGTGATTGGCCATGTCAGTATATTTAAGTAGATCGTACAAATATATCTGATGGGTTTCCTAGGTATTCTGTAAATGGATCGTAAACAAAACGATTACACTGTGTGGTAGTACGATCCATAAATGTTCAGCGATCATTCAACATTTGAATCCCACAAGGTGATTGAATCGGCTGAGCAAAAGTCGACCCGTCTATGGCTAGCTTTACCATGGATGTCTATATGTCAATGGCCCATTTATGTGGAAATTATCCTCTAATTATTTTTTTTTTATAGCACCAACATACTACGCAGCGCTGATGGATACATATCAAATGGTGTATGGCTAGATTTAGCTGCACCACCTTAAATCTCATGCACCTGATGTATACACCACTATAAATATAACATTTTTGTACAAAACCACAACATTTTTGTATTTTTTAAGCCCCCATACACATTTAGATTTTCAAATAGGTGCACACAACCTAGTATAACAAAGTAAGGTACTGTAAATGGGTAAATAATATCAAATAAAATAAACAAAAGACAAAATACTCACATTAAAGGAGGTTTACAAGTATTGATCTCTCAGGGCCATGTGATTTCCAGGATGACTTCACTTCCTGTTTAGGGATGAGATCACTTCCTGCTTACAGATGCTGGAGGGCTCAACAGGAATAATGGGACGCGTTTCGAGCAGAGGCTCTTTTTCAAACTATGTATTATCTTTCTACCTTTAGATTTTCACATGATTTTTCGGGTGATTGACTGCCATCCCCGCCAAAGGGATTGCACTTAGCAAAGGGGGGGGGGGTAAGGAGCCAAGAACACAGTGGAGACATACTCTTAGTGCTGGCATAAAAAGAGTGCCCGGCCGATTTTTTGGGCGATTGACTGTGCATGATGACGTCATTGGCCCAAAAATAGAAACTTGTATGGGGGGCTTTATCCATATAGCGAAGCATTGTTGGGCAATCATTATTAGTTGATTAGACAATTTGTCTTCGCTTATTGATTTTTCAATGTAAGGGGTTTCAAGAGGGATGTATGCATTGTGAACTTACTTTGGGGGGTTATATTGTGTGTATTATATAGAGATTTTTACTATTTTCCAGGTTTTCCTGGAAGACCTCAGAGTGGACAGACTGCCAGTTATCTCTGCTTACAAACCAGGACAACGTTCCCTTGGAGGAAGAACAGGTTCAGTGCGGAGGTGGAATTCAGACCCGCAAAGTGTTTTGTGCCCAAACAGTAACAGAACCCGGACCACATGGACAAAAGGAAGGTCAGTGTTTGTTATTGAATTTCACCTAGTTTGTCCATAGTAAATACGGATAAATACCATTTTTGAGTAGACAAAGTCCAACATATTCTTCTAAGCCGATGTAAGGTTTTCTCTTTGCTGCAGTAGCATTTATATTTTTGGGATTCTACTGTAGGAATTTGTACCCGTTCAACCACAAAACTGTTGTGAGGCAAGGTAACAATGTTAGTTGGGAGGACCAGGCTTACTTCTGGAGTATGGGTGACCCTAAAGGTGTTCAGTAGAATTAAGGTCAGGGATCTGTTCAGGTGTCTTCTTGTATCAAGCTTGAATATTCGAATTGCGAATGCATTTGATGAATATTGGCTATTTGAGAATTCCCAAATTTCGATAATATGTTGGTTGATATTCGCAATGTTGAATATGCGCGATATTATGCATTGAGAAGCTTATGGGCATGCATTGCGATTTTATATTCGCGATGCAAAAATGAATACCACATGTAACCATTAGTGATGGCCGAACATGGGCCGTATCCGGCCACGGACAACTGCAGAGAACTTCAAATCCCCCGCCTGTTGGCAGGTAATTTGAATCAGAACTATACCGGAAATTATGCAACATCGCTTTCGGTATATAGAACCTACGGTATATGTTCCTAAACTGGAAGTAATTTCGGACGTACTTCACTTCCGCCCATGCCCGGTATAGCACTAGAGATCGGGTGTCTCTACCCGATCTCTAGTGAAAATAATTCTTCCTCCGGCCAGACCTTTCAGCGCTTACAGACACCCGTACTATTTGCCTGCAAAGAAGAAGAGCGAACATTCTATGTTCAAACCAAACTGTCCGCAAGGTGGACAGTTCGGCCATCACTAGTGACCATTCATTTTTAAGGTAATCGCAATGAGGTTATAATTGTGAATATATTTGTGCAATCCATAGCCATACGTTTGAATATTGCCTATGTCGCTCATTGCTAGTGACTTCATCAACTTCACAAAAACCTCTTAAGACTATGGCTTTATAGATCTAGGCTTATGTCCAAAGAGTCATAATTAAAAGAACAAGAGCCTTCTACAAGCTCTTCCCACAAAGTAGAGTTTATTTCTACCACTGTTACATTAAGTAAAAGGAATATTCCTGTAAAGTTCCTTCAGCATGACAGTAATAATGGCTAAGTAAATAACATATAATATATAACAGAATGCGCTGTAGTTTATCCCACACACTAGCTGTCTTGTCTTGTCATTCCTTAACCAAAGGGAGACACAGCTACCCCCCAGGCTGGACTACTCAAAAATCTGCCTTTGTTCATGTTTGTTTCTATACAAAGACAGAAAGAAGCAAAAACCTGACTCCTAATGATAAGTACTGAAAGCTAAATGCTGGTCCAAACTTAAACATATACAAAGTCCATGGTATGTTTTGACTACCTATAGGCCTACCATGTTGACCTCCATGGGTAACTCCTCATGTAGGAAATGCCTTATTGTAGGAGGTGCGAGATGTTACACTAGCAGACATTGAGCTTTTAGTCCTATTACTTCTGTGTCCAAGTGCATTACTTAAATCTAAAGGCCCCCATACACGTGTCGGATTCCCACTGGATTCCGGCACGATCGATTCCGGGCGCGTGCACGCCAAACGATCGTGCCGGAATCGCATGCAGCCCACCTTGTCCAATCGATCAGGTCCGATCGTTCAGGGGCCCAGAATCGGATCCGACAGAGAACCAACATGTTGGATTGATTCTGCCCAGATCAGGGGGAATTGCCATTTGTGAGGTGGACAATCGGACACGGAATCCGTTGGACATCCGTTGGACAAGGTGGTATGCAGCGATGGATACTCTTAATTGGCCGATTGATCACACCTGCGATTCCCGGCAGAATCGCCGGAATCGATCGGGTGAGTGATCAATTGGCCATGGAATCCGACACGTGTATGGCTTGCTTAAGTGTCTTCACAGTAAGACTGACGGTATAGGCCTGACATGTTGACCTCCATGGGAAACGCCTTCTGTAGGAGATGCCTCCTTGTTGGAGGTAGGAGTTTTTACACTAAGCAGACAACACATTTTTAGTCCTATTACTTCTTTATCCAAGTCCATTACTTTAATCCAAGTCCTTCCACGACCAGACGGACGGCATAGGCCTGCCATGTTGACCTCCATGGGTAATGCCTTCTGTAGGAGATGCCTTCTTGTTGGATGCAGAAGACCTTCTATGGCAATACTGATGGTAATAGAGAAAAATGGTTTCCAGCAACATGATTTAGGTCGCTCCTAGCTAACTCACTGAATACGTTTTCAGAGACAGCTGAAAAGTCGTGGCAACAATCTAAAAGGCTCTTCAGCTTTAAGAAGAATGGAATTTGGAAGAGCAGAACCCAGTGGCTGAAGGTCACTTTCAGGCCTTCGCTACGTGTCTAGTTCACTAGTGTACTGACATGGTACTCTGAAAGCCATCCTCAAGATGACAATACCAGAAGGCAGCTATTAAACGCCTTCTGTAGGAGATGCCTTTTTGTTGGAGGTGGTAGATGTTACACTAAGCAGACGACAAGCTTTTAGTCCTATTACTTCCATGTCCAAGTCCATTTCTTTAGTCCAAGTCCTTCCACAGCAAGACTGATGGTATAGGCCTGACATGTTGACCTCCATGGGTAATGCCTTCTGTAGGAGATGCCTTCTTGCAGATGATGTCCACACAGTCCTTCTATGGCAAGACTGATGGTAATAGAGAATAAAGGTTTCCAGCAACATGATTCAGATCGCTCCTAGCTAACTCACTGAATACGTTTTCAGAGACAGCTTTAAAGTCGTGGCAACAATCTAAAAGGTTCTTCACATCTACCTTTAAGCAGAATGGGGCTTGGAAGAGCAGAATCCATTGGCTGAAGGTCACTTTCAGGCCTTCGCCAGGTGTCTAGTTCACTAGGGTACTGACATGGTACTCCAAAAGCCATCCTCAAGATGATCATACCAGAAAGCATACCAACTGTATAAAACAAAAACAGTAGGCATGCTTGGAGTATGATGGGTAATCTTAGACTGGCCTACGGTGCTTGATTCCCAATCGATCCTTCAGATGGGGACTCTGGAATGGTGACCAACTGGGATTTATGGACATGTTCGCTTCCAGATACCAAACTACCTCTGAAGACAGGGGTGGCAGCCTTCGATGGCAATCGATCAAGCGGCTATCGAGCCGTGTATGGACTTCTCCAATCTCCTGTAGACAGCAATATAACCAAGATAAAGAATTTCCTTCAAAACACAAAAAGAAAGTCGTTCTATTGGGGGCGTAATAATAGCCTTCTTCAAATTTCAAATTCGCCTTCCTGTACCTAAGCTCTGTAATTGGTTTACATTTTCTGAGCTTTTAAGATGAAAGTACCAATTTAATACAGTCAAAGTGGCTTTAATTAAAATGGATAGCCACTGGAAAAACTATTAAAAACTGCCGCAATGATCCATTGAGCGTCTCCAAATGGAAACGCTTGGATTATTAGAGAGCCAGAAGAGTGATACATAATTTGCAATGTAAACACATCCGCAGCTTTTCCATCGGAGAAATCGCCTAGTGGCTTCATTAAATTATTCACCGCCGTATCTCGGAATAGTTGTATTGTCAGATAAAAGGAATGTTCTACCTAATATTCCCAGATAAGCTGAAATCCGACTTTTCCCCAAGCCTGTGTTGATTTAATAGAATATTTGCTGCTGCTGTTTGTGGACGATTGTTGCGCGGTTATCGAGGAGTGGAAATTGTTTTGACAAGCCAGAGTTAATTAATTGAAATTCTTTATGTATAAAACATGGAGGTAGAACCTGCTGAAGGTAAGTGGAAGAGGAAGGACAGGATTATTTAAATGAGCCAGGGTTATAGAAAAAGCAGAATAATCATATAATTTAAATATATGTAAACCTCCGGCAGGAGAGAAGTGTAATGATTCTCTACACTGTATTATATTTGGCAAATTTTGTTACTTTTAGTGATCCAACATTTTGTATATTGTATTTTTCACTACATGAGACACACTTTTTCTCCCAAATGTCTTATAGACAAAAGGTCTTGGCTCCCTCTGTTACCAGTGACAGTTGCTCCGTGCTTGTCCCAGCCTACTGGGGCTCATTAGTTTGAGGGGCACTAGGTGTTGTATTGCCATCTCATCGCCACAAGGACACTAACCTCCATGTCATCAAGTGGCCGCTGGGGGGCATTTATAATGGTTTTCAATGGAGAAGATCGTCAGTGTATATTATAATGCAGAGCGGAGAACAAGGACTTTCCATCATCACGCTCAGGCACATTAGGCTCTTCCGGTAGAGCCAGGGAGAGAGCAGGGGCTGGGAGGGACCTTTTAAATTTTCTATTTATTTTATTTGTTTTTTTTCATAAAGCTTACCTACTACATCGCAGGTCACATTTCACCTCAGCAGAGGTGATGAGAGGTGCTCCTCCAGAGACAAGTGTCTCTCTCCTCTTGAAAGTGCGCCTCTCATCACTGCAACCGCAACCCCCCAGCAGTGGAGAGAGACGCTCATCTTGGAGAAGGTGGGGTGTGTGCTCGCCAAGGATCACCAGTACCAATCATGTTGGTGCTAGGGATGGAGAAGTGAGGGAAGGTAAGTATATCTTTGAATGTAGCAACATTTGTAATTCCTACACCATTCACCTGATCTGGATGTAAATACCCTCAACTTAAAGCTGACAGTCTGCAGTTCAAGCACATTGTGTTTGTTTCATTTCAAATTCATTGTGGCGGTGTATAGAGCAAAAAAATCTTAGAATTGTGACAATGTTTTAATATTTATAGACCTGGCTGTATCTGCACTTATAGTGCCATTGATGCAAAGATGAACTTCTGGTGGTAGGTCCACTTTAACTGCAAAGCTCCTGTACACAGTATCATCACAACAACAACTGGAGATGTAGAGGGCTTAATTTCAGAATTAAGTCGAAAATTGAGGCAACTTAAATTTTTACTTAATTTATGCAAAAGCTACACATGCCAGAGCAACTCTTTTTGTAAATTTCCTATTTTTAAAAAAATTTGGTGATGATACCGTGCTTAGAGGCTTTGCACTTAAAGCGGACCTACCACCAGAAAATTTTCATTAAATATATGGCACTAGAAGTGCCGATAATAGAAAGGAATGCATAAAAAACCCCCAAAAAACTTACAGGTAAGGAGTTATTTAATAAGATCACCCCCAGCACTCCCTCACTTCCTGGTCTTGATTATGTATAGCCTAAGCAAGACGTCACAAGGGTGAAGTGTTTGCTGGGTGATTCTGTGATCTCAGTAGTGATGAATGGCATAGGCAATATAAAAAATTTTGATATTTCGCAAATAATTCTACAATTATAATCACCTTGCGATTACCTTCAAAATGAATGGTCACATGATTTATTTTTGCATTGTGATTATATATTCGCAATCCATGGCCATAAGCCTCCCGATGCATAATATTGCAAAAAATTTGAAAATGCAATTATCCGCCGCCATATTTGTGAAATTTGTGAATTCTTGAATAGCCGATATTGGCCGAATGTATATGGAATTCGAATATTTAAGCTCAGCACTAGATCTCGGCTCCTTATTCAATTCCCATAGAAAACCATTGAATGCCCCCAGTTGGCTCCCATGGTATTGCACCCGGAGTTAACTCCCTCAGAAGCCTGGCGAATAAACATGCAATCTCTCATACAATTCCACGGAACAGCAGGAAAGTATATTTTTCTAGGATTGTGGATCCCTAAGCCACCATCATACCGGTTCAGAGTTAAGTCAAGCTTTAATTTTTCACTCATGTACCCTAAAAAGCTGTCCATCCAGTCTTTTCAGAAGTCAAAGTCATAATATACAACAACAGAATCAGCTTTCAGAAAAGTTGTACATTGTATCTATAAAGATTCATGAAAAGGTTCAGCAACTCTGCCGAGAGCATGGCATTGGCCTGCTGCGGCCTAGAAGAAGATTAGGCTCCATAACTCTAATGGTCATTCTAGTAGCAAACCACAAGGTAACAGATCAAAGCATTGGCAGTTATTTATTTATTTAAGCAAAGTAACTAAATATACCGTATATACATGAGTATAAGCCAACCCGAATATAAGCCAAGGTTTCAAATTATTTCTACAAAACTGGGAAACATATTGACTTGAGTATAAGCCGAGGATGGGAAATACAGCAGCTACTTGCAAAGTCAGATAGTAAAGTTTTCAAAATGAAACTCCATCTCCAGTAACAAAATATTCACAAGATGGCGCTGCTATCCAGGCTTGTTTACATTTCACCGGCCGAGTCCAGCTCGGTAATGCAGCAGAAAGAGAAAAATCAGAAGAAAGATCAGTCACCGGACCACCAACCGAAGCTGGCGGTGCCAGCAGGGAGAGTAACACTTGGACAGCTAAGTAGGACTCTGACTCTAACCCTGACTTGAGAAAAAACTGATGAGGGCTCGCCTTATACTAGTGCCTAGGTGCCCAACTCGCAGCTCTTTGGGCGTTGTTTGGCGGATCCCCTTGGTTCTCCACATGCGGCCCCCAAAACCGAACTGTTAATGCATAGGACATAGCAACTCACCTGTGGAGTGGTCACACACTGACCCAGCTTTCCTAATCTACTATGGCGCTCCTTCATCAGTAAAATTGGAAATGTTGATTAGGGAAACCAGGTCTACATATGAGCGCTGCACCCAGGGGCAGGAGGGGGAGTGGGTGCTGTCAGGTTTTGACTGCCTGTCGGGATCTGGTCCACTGCCTGCTGAGATATGTCGACAGGGGGAGGGTCTGGATCGATGTTATGTGTGGCCCTTTAGTGCTGCCAAGGGCCGCATTTGTAGCCCTACAGTAGAGGTGGTCGATTTTTTTAAAAAAATTTGACGATTTCGAGTTAATTCAAAGCCCCTGAACTTGTTATCATCACTAAACTTGCTGGAGATGTAGAGAAGGGTTTTTGCCCAAATTAAGTTCAAAGTCAAGTCAAAATTTCTAAAATTGGAATTTCGACTTTGTTTTTTAACTTAATTTATACAACAACTAATTGTGTTAGAGACATCCTTTTTGTAGTATACCCCCACCCTTCTCTACATCTCCAGCAAGTTTGGTGATAATACCATTTTCAGAGGCTTTGCAATCAGCTCACAAAGTTAGCAAGTCGAAAAATTCGACTAACTCTACCCTACATATCAACTCAGTTGCCCACCACTGTACTAGAGTATATATGACACATGTATGTACCATTCCAAAGCTGGTATCTCAGTCCAGACAATGGAGGCCCACCATGGATGCTTCCAGAACAAACAATGGCGCTGCCCTTGTAAGAGCAGTTGAAGGCTGGAAGACATATAACTGATGGCTGTTCTCCAGCCACAAGAGACTAGCACTTGAGTATTCTTTGGCGTGCCAGCGTCGTGGGGAAATGGATACCGCCAGCGGACCTGATCATGTCAACGCCGTGCTGTAGAACATCAGCTCTTCTAGAAAGATGGTGATGCACTTTAAATTTGTCAAGGGAAGGGTAGCACGGAGCAGTCAATGTGACAAACCTGTAATAAAACTGTAACATTATCAGAGATAAGGCCCCGCAGACATAAATTATTAAAACTCACGGAGCCTTTGGAAATGATATTTGGCAGCTCGGATCCTCCCTTATAAAGCCCGGCCCGTAATATATTACTTGTTGGCATTTTCGGAATCATTTGCTTGTAAAATGCTCAAACATTTCTAAACTGTGGAAATAATTACGTTTGTAAGACTTGCAAATTACCAGTTCATTTAAACTGCCATCCTTCCCAGGAGAGGAGTCCCTCGGAGGAAGGATATATAACTTTATAACCCAATTCATTATCCCCAGCTGGTGAAAATGAAGTGAAAATGATTGCAAATGGCACAAAGCGAACTTTTGGCAGAACATTGATATTAAGCAGTGGAATAATTTAATTTGATCTCATCTGCTCGAAGTATCTGGGGGTTAGCATCTCTGCAGCTGAGTCTACCGTGCAGAGACAAATCATTGTTTCCGGGGGGTTTACCGCTGAGATTTATTGACTGCTATAGGTAACCTGTAGAGTATATGCGTTCTGATCACAGCGGACTCGTAATGCCCACCAGGGATGAGATGCTGCTTCACCCAATTATGGATTTCTAGATTTTCAATTTGCTGAAAAAGGGAAGATTTGGAATATATTCCCACCTATTAAACCCTGTGAGCTCTTGTAATTTTGCCAAACAAATACATTCACCAGACTCAAAGGATAGAATTTCAGACTTTTAGCCCAACTCCTAAGCTCTGCACGGATTTGTGTTTGGAAAAGTTTTATAATACTTTTTAGTGTCTTGAATTTTCACTCCAGTGCTCTATATTGGCATAGCAGTACCAGCCACTTCCCTAGGTCATGATTATACCATGAATAAGACAATGGCTATACTATGAATGAGAACCAAGAATGAGACCATGGCTATAACATGAATGAGAACCATGTCTCTACTGTGAATGAATACCATGAATGAGGACATTGCTATACCATGAATGAGACCATGACTATACCATGAATAAGGCAATGGCTATACCATAAATGAGACAATGGCTATACCATGAATGACATTATGGCTATACCATGAATGAAAACACAGAATGACACCATGACTATACTATAAAAAAAGAGAACCAAAATGAGACCATGGCTATACCATGAATTGGAACCATGAATGAGACCATGACTATACCATGAATAAGAACCAAGAATGAGACCATTACTATACCATG
>CM070039.1:6476362-6490711 GCA_036250615.1 Ptychadena robeensis
ATATATCCGCGCCGCTCACAACCGCGGGCTTCCGCTTCTAGTGGAAACAAGCCCTTACTGTCATACCTACTGTCCTCTGCATCAGCCTCCTGCATGGTAGATTCTGCTGCAGATGGACCTCCCTGTTCCTGATTGATCCTCCGATTAGCTGTCTCCATCCACAGGTCACCAGCTGGCTTTGGGTCACATGTAACTCTCACAGTGCAACACGTTTGAACCCCCAGATCTCATACCTCAGTAGTACAACCCTGATATTTTCTGTGTTAGTAACTAACCCCCGAGACTACCTGCAGTCCAAATTTCATTCTTTCATAGTCATATTCCAGCTGTCACACAGTGCTTTTCTCTGTTCAGCTTTTACTCTTACATATGCCTACTCTGACTTTCATCCCACAGATCTCCAACACCCTTAGAAGTCCAATTTTTTGGGGGGATTAGTAATTTTCATTCCCAATGTCACCCCCTAACTGCAACCTCTCATAGTTATTTATGTTTCCCTGCGTTTATCCAAGTGACATAAATCGTATACATGTAACATTTAGCTGTGGTCGCCCAGACACGGAGCGCCTCCAAGTTGTTAGTACGCATATGAGCTGTGTAACAATAATGCAGGTACGCAGAGCTAGGTTTTGGCCCCTTTTGAGTACCAGAGTATCACTTATGTGCACCCCTGGGTATAGTGATAACTCGAAGTGGACAGTTCGGCCGCGAACATAACATGTACCGGCTGATAGTACAGGGGTTCTATTCGCCCTGGTCACCAGCGGGAAGAAGGTTACTATTCTTCCTCTGGCCACATCAGAAGCAGAAAGATGCGGCCAGTGGAAGAATTTTTTCAGCAGAGACCAGGTAGAAAACCAAGTCTCTAGTGAAAGAAAAGTGACGTCAAATCTGGGAACTGTGCGCTCCAGGTACCGGAAGTAATGCCAGTCTGCCTGCGATCTTCCTGCGAACAGGCGCGCGTCTGGCTTTTTTAAAAGTCTGATCCGCCTGTTCGCAGACAGACCTGACCGAAGTTCGCCATCACTAATGATGTATATTACAGAAAAATAAACGATAAAAGATTCCCCACTTATTAGGGTTAATTTTTACCATAAGCATCTCGTCACATATTGATTTGCATATTGCTGAGCTGGTTGGGTAGTGTTAGAGATGTTAAGGATCAATTAGCACCTTAAGTTACATGACTAGATACATAAGCTAGCCATACACGTGTCGGATTCCATGTCCAATCGATTCATCATCCGATCGATTCCGGCGATTCTGCCGGGAATCGCAGGTGGGATCAATCGGCCAATTAAGAGTATCCATCGCTGCATACCACCTTGTCCGAGCGGATTCCGGCACGATTCCGTGTGCGATTCCACCTCCGATTCCACCTCACAAATGGCAACTCCCCCTGATCCGGGCAGAATCGGATGAGAAAGACCAACATGTTGGTTCTCCGTCGGATCCGATTCTGAGCCCTTGAACGATCGGACCTGATCGATCGGACAAGGTGGGCTGCATGCGATTCCGGCACGATCGTTTCGCGTGCACGCGCCCGGAATCGATCGTGCCGGAATCCGGTGCGAATCTGACACGTGTATGGGGGCCTATAGATTTGTTTGCGCAGGTTACATAAGCCCTCAGTAAAAAAAAATCATCTAATTTGAATATATGTTGTGGGGGATCAGCTCCAAACGGTTGCTCTCAGACCATCAATCCACACGATTATTTATCATTTAAGGGCTCCTGCCCACGTTTATTTGCATACCAACACAGTACAAACACAAAATCACCCTCACAGGGGTTAACATAAGCCAAATGAACATTCTGAAAATGACAAGCCTCCTGGCTTGGCAGCAATCAAACAAAAGTTCCTTCCTTTGGGAAATCTTAATGGCTTGCCTCCTGGCAGCCACCAGCATGGGGCCACACACACTCTGTGTGCCCTGTATTTACTGCACCCACTTCCTTGGGAGCCCTGACTGAGTGGCTTCAGTCTCTTTTGTGAAGAAACACCTAGCCACCTCCCTGATGTCCATCAGGTGTAGTTCCTGGGTGAAATGGTACCCGCCCAGTTCCTTCCCCCCATTCCAGAATGCAGAATCCCAAACAAAAGGCCCCCATACACGTGTCGGATTCCCACCGGATTCCGGCACGATCGATTCCGGGCGCGTGCACGCGAAACGATCGTGCCGGAATCGCGTGCAGCCCACCTTGTCCGATCGATCAGGTCCGATCGTTCAGGGGCTCAGAATCGGATCTGACGGAGAACCAACATGTTGGTCTTTTTGATCCGATTCTGCACAGATCAGGGGGAGTTGCCATTTGTGAGGTGGACAATCGGACACGGAATCGTCCCGGAATCCGTTGGACAAGGTGGTATGCAGCGATCGGATACTCTTAATTGGCCGATTGATCGGAGCTCCGATTCCCGCTGAGATCGCCGGAATCGATCGGATCAGTAATCAATCGGCCATGGAATCCGACACGTGTATGGCTAGCTAAAAACTAAACAAAAGTGGACAACAACCCTGACGGGTCCATTTGCACCGTGACGGACGAACAGTCTGTCACAATGTATATAAGTTCATATTTATTTGCATACACTTGAGATAGGTATGTGTTTTCAGTCGGCCAAGCTTGGGAAATAGCTGCTTTTTTATTTGATGGAAGTAAAAGAAAAAAGCGTTTTCTTCCTATTACAGAAGAAACCAATGGGGGTTTCAAGGGAAAAACTTACTTGTCAAATACATTATTAAAATTCAGATAATTTATAGAAAAATCAAGTATATAACCTCGTGCAAATATTCTGTTCAATCCAGTGTCAAAAATATCTCGTTGGAGTAGAATGGGGGCTCCCCAGCTGATGCTCCCCGTTCTTCTCCTTACATCTGGAGATCCCCCATTAATCAAGGATACTGTCCAATTGTTTCTTATTATGAGCGTACTCCGACGCTTTTCGCCCTTGGAGGGGCTTTGTCAAGGATGCTCATGCACTGTAAATGAGGACAACATATTTAATGAACCTTCACATTTATTCCTATATACAGTTGTATATATTAATGAACTTCATGAAATTCAAATACCTTCAAAGGTTATTCCTTCCCTCCTCTCCATGTGTTTTGAAGGAGCCAAAAACGGGGGTAATTTCTCTAGGTAACCAGGGACCTTTATTTTAAAATTTTGTGCTAGATGGTTTATATAAAGATATATAACACAATCAGTATTTTTTTGTTTTTTTTGGCAATTATTCTGTTCCTTTTTTAAATTTTCCAGTTTTATTACTTATTAATGTGTTGTTACAGTGACATCTAGTGGCAGAATGTGAAATAGCAGCTGCAGTGTAATCAGCACATGAGACAACACACATAGAAGTAATTCATTGTGAAAATCAGCACTTGTACATGTGATTATTACGAACGCAATGCATGGTACTTTCCCCAGAATCTCGACTATGCGAGATTACGAAGATGTAGCACTATAATCGAGATCTGTGCAAATTCTCAAAGTGCCGGTGTTCCCACGAAAAATTTTTGATTCTAATATTTTTGCTCAACACTTGAAGGGGATACGTAAGTAAAATTTGACAAGTATCTAACTGATGGAGTGACCAAAATATTTAAATGGTGAAGGTGCCATTGTCCACTAGGCTCCGCCTATAACTGTATCTGTATTGTATTGACTGACATATTCATTAGTGATGAGCGACTAGGCAATATTCGAATTCGCGTAATTTTGCGAATATCCGCCATAATATTCGATTCCATATTCGTAATCTCCAATATCCGCACTTACGACATGAATTGCGATCTTAAAATCGCAATTGCGATCACATATGCGCAATGCATGCAAGTCAATGGAGCTCGGATATTCGACTGGGAGAATATCCGTCATTTCTGTTTAAAAAAATCGCATTGAGATTATATAATCGCGATCCCATTCATTGCAATGGATTGCGATTATATATTTGCGATTCTAAAATCGCAATAAAATCGCGATCGCGTCGGAAATCCGATGATATATTCGCGAATATTCGCAAAATGGCGAAATAGCGATATTCGAGCTAAATATTCGAAAATTGAATATTCGAGCTCAACACTAATATTCATGTGGCATTTTACATCCTGATTTATCATACATTTGATATCTAGTCTACAGACCGGCGGATCCAGAGTTTTGTGACGGCTCTCGACCATCTTCTACTCAGCTCTGCAACATTCAGTGTCCGATGGACTGTATGCTGTCTCCGTGGACCGACTGGGGTCCGTGTATCCATGAAAACTGCCAGGATCCTCATGGGAGGAAAGGTATACCACACCACCCATCTTCTACATAGCAATAGTTCTCACATACTATGAGCTCCTGGTGCTCATTTCATGTTTCCGACATCAAAAAGCTTTTGTCCAGATTTAGACATAAGGCCCCCATACACCTTACAATCGTTCCATACAATTTCTGTACAATCAAATGTTGTTCTACCAAAACCATGTAATATAAGGACCTTTCTAAACCTTCCAATCACTATGTATTCTATCAGGGAGGACCCGGCACTACATAGCAGTGATATATACCTTCCAATCACTATGTATTCTATCAGGGAGGACCCGGCACTACTTAGCAGTGATATATACCTTCCAGTCACTATGTATTCTATCAGGGAGGCCACTATACTACACAGCTGTTGGTAGATCTAATGGAAATTGTATGGATCGATCTTAAGGTGTATGGGGGGTTTAAGAAAGATGATAGATAAATCACACAGGTGATTTTTCTTTTCTTGCCATTAGGTTCAAGGGAATTTTCACTTATTTCAACTAATGCTCTATAGTGGGGACACCCAGAGGGCCGAGGCAGGAACACTGTAAGTGAAGTTAGTCCTCCCAACACTAGGGGGGCCTATGTTAAGCTTAAAAAAAACCCTCAGCCTGAATCCAGGAGCTCTTTGTTTTGGGCCTGGAGAAGGAAGGGGTCAAGAGGTAGTTTTCTCCCCCTTCGGCTGAGCAAGACTCTGTGATTAGGAGTATACAGGTGGCTCCTGAGCAGAACAACCCTTGAATTCACAGAGGCCCCATACCAAGCGAGAGTTACCTCCATGTTCTTCCTACCCAGGAAATAGTGGGATGTCGCTTCCCGTCTGAACCAGCGGGACTGGTGAGGGCACTTCCACCATCCAGAACCGGAGGTTGTGGGCCCAGAGTGTTGCTTCTAGGTAGCGGTTGATGCCTAAAAACTTTTTATTAAACAGCGAGACCCTAATGGGCTCTCATAACACAGGCAGAGCAGTGCTTTTACGTCCAACCAGATAGGACAACCGAAACTCAGCAACAGTCTATAGTCCAACAATAAAGTCCAAACAAGAAGCAGCAACTTTATTTGGGTTTGCCAACCAGCAGGGGAAGTCCTTAGCTGGTTCCTCAGTGCAGGAAAGGCCACCGCTGGAAAGCAGTTCCCCAGTGTTGGCTGGAACAGGCCAGATGGCTGAATGGCAAAGCCGCTCCATGACCACAGAGTCAATAGGGCCGCAGATATGCAAACCCCAGGGCCCTTCACGTTCTATTGCACTCGTTGCTGCACCGCCTCTTCCTGGTTTCCTCTTCTTATCTTCTCAGGAGGTCCCGTTGCATGCTGGGGTGTGGTCTTAAAGGGACCTTCACCCTCCTCACACCATTGCTCTACGCTACAGTAACAGTTTGATACAGTAGTAGTTTGATTATGTTCTATACATATTTTTCCATCAATGATTTCAATTTCCCCATCCATTGCTCACTCTCCTTTACATTATGTAGTAACAATCTTTGTTAATTTAGGTTTCAAATTCCGAAGAAGAGATGTCCTTCTGCAGTCAGAAAACACAGAAAGAAAGTGTCCACATTTGGTGGAATCGGTGCCTTGTGACGATCCCGTGTGCTATAAGTGGGCCATCTCAGGGGACCTGCACTGCCTTCCTGAAAACGGAGACTGCGGCCATGGAAGATACCACATCAACACCACCTGCAGGAGTCAGACTGGTGAGGAAGGTTTGCTTACATTTAACGTAATGACAATGTTTGGATAATGCAGACCTGCAGCATCAGATTATGGCCTTTCCATAGTCTACACCGCCTAAAATATGTAATTCTCCGCATTAAATGGTCTAAATCTAATCCCGACATTGGAGAAATTCAGCCAATCTGATGGCACCAAACCATGTGATATTTTTATTGATAAATTTACCCCGGATGTTTATTAACCTATCCCTGGTGAGCCCGCAACTATACTGAATATTGGTGAACTTGAATGACGATTGTTTCTGGGTCTACCTCTTCGTGGGGGGCAGCATCGACCTCCATGTTAAGGAGGCAATACCAGGAGTAAGTTTAAAAAAAAGGTAATATCCACACTTGGCCACGGAGACCGTGGGAGATCGCTGGCAGCTGGGAGATCGAAGTGATCTCCTGCATTAAGAATTGCAGCTGATCTTAATCACGTTGCGGCAATCGCGCCCATGCATTTCAATAGGCTCTTCTCCACAGCCACGATCGGACACCGCTCACTGCATTTTTTATTGCAGGTGGTCATGCCCGATCATGTCCATGGACTCAATTGAGACACGATTTTTGAACGCGTCCCAATTCATTCTCTATGGGGGCGATCAGGGGCGATCGGCGATCCCTTGCCAGAAAAATCTCTAGCGATCACCTCGCCACTATTAGAATTACAGGAGATCGCTAAAGAGGGGACATAGCCATAAATGAACTGCCACCTATCTCTCTCTCCGTGTCTGTGGAAGCTGCAATCACTCTGCAGCTTCCATGGCCACAGGCACAGCCAGGGAGGGAGAGACTCTGCAGCCGTTCCCCCCGCGGCACCCTTTCTCCCGATCAGTGAAGAAGATCAGTGAGGAGGATGACGTGATGTGCTGTGATAGTACTGCTGCTAGTGACATCTACTGGCTGAATTTGATATTGCATTAATTTAATCCATTGCATTAACCCAGTTGATTTGAACACTTATATATAATTTTTTTTAGGTTTTCCTGGGTGCGTCCTATAGTCTGAAAAATACAGTATATAAGTTTACTATTTGTATTGTTGGAAGATCATTTAGACTTAGCAAAATGTGTGGGTGCCCTTGTTTTATGATATTTCTAAATAATGGTTCATCAACATCTCCGCACACACAGTTCTTTGTTTACATTATTACTATTGATGTGCACATAAGCTTGAAAATCCTATTTGCGGCGGTTTAGATGATTCATTATAATTATTATACTTCATTACATTTGTTTTATTTATTTGTGAAGACGGAATTGCTTCTAAAATAAATGATGATAGCGTCTCATGGTTGGTAGGGAATGTCGTCTTTTGGACGGTTGTCCTTGAAACACATGGCCATTGGAGGACTTGGCTTGATGACAAATGTTGGGTTTTCGGGTGTATTGACAAGAACAAATAATGGGGTTAATCTCCCCGACGGAGGCGCAGAATTTTAAATCACATTAAACCTAAATTTGTATATATTACAGCTATTTGTCTATAGATGCTGGATGCATTATTATTACTAATATTATTTTCCCTCAGGCTTGTTTCCTTTATTATCACCTAGTAATCATGTTTAGAAGTGTTACATCCATTTGCACCTTATAATCAATAAGTGTTTTTCACACACAGGACTGTTCTTTTTTTATTTTTCAATTTCAGCGGGTGTTATGTCCTCACGAAGCAAACAGTGCTGGTGAAGTTCAATAATTACCATTCATAGAATAATAATGACTAAATCGATGTAGTGTTTGAGCCGATACACGGTGCTAATCTTTCCTAATGTGAATAATGCTGGCCATACACATGCCGATAAACGGCCGGATTTTAATCTGACCGACTGGCGTGCGCGCTCTCGCCGTCGGTCAGGTTAAAATCCGGCCGTTTATCGGCATGTGCCCACATGGGGCGACAGATCCCTGACGCCCCACTTCTCGGCCGGCCAGAGATCCGACATGTCGGAAAATCTCTGGCCGATGGGAGCCGATGCCATAAGCAGCAATGAAGACGGCGTCTCCATCGCTGCTTATGGCCGGCACACAAAGGGTGCCTGGCCGATTGTGGGGCCCCAGAATGCAATGGGAGGCTAACGTGATGACGTCATCACGTTAGCCTCCCGGAGCGATATCGGAGGGCGATATCGCTCCAGCTCGCCGTGTGTATGGCCAGCATAAGGGAACATTATACTGATTTCTATCTGATGCAATGGTAGTGTTGTACCATGTTAGCTATCGATGAATAAACAAAGTTTGGAGTTCCATTGATACCTTTTATTGGCTAACTGAAGTCATGAAGCTAGTGGTCAGCTCCCACGTGTGCTCTGCTTGAATATCCCTCCCCCGCCCCAGTCTACATGTGGTCTGGGAAACCAATGGTCCTCCATTACAATGTAGGTCTATGGTGCGCCACCCCCCCACCCCACCCCTTCAGCATAAATTACATTGAAGGGGCAGTTACGGAACCTGGGGGGTATATCGATTTTTTCCGCTTTCCGTTTCAGTAGTGGTTGAGACGAATAGTGATGAGCGGCATATATTCGAATTTGCAATATTTCACAAATAATTCTACTAATATTCGATATTTGCCTATTAGCCTTAGCCTATGCACTAGAGATGGTCAAAGGAAAGTAAATTGGATTTCGACTTTAATTTCAACTTGAATTTCGATTTGATTGAGAGTTTTGATTTTTTTTTTTTTATTTGACCATTTTGATGATTTTCAGTTAATGGCAAAACCCCTTACCATGGTATCATCACCAAAGTTGCTGGAGATGTAGAGAAGGGTTGGGGGGGTACACTACAAAAAAGTATGGCTCCAACAAAAATCGTTTTTGCATAAATGAAGTTCAAAGTCAAGTCAAAATTTTTTAAATCGGATTTTGATTTTTAACTTAATTTTTGCAAAAACTACACATGCTAGAGCAAAACTTCTTTTTTTCAAATGTTCCCACAACCCTTCTCTACATCTCCAGAAATTTTGATGATACCATTTTCAGAGGCTTTGCAATAAGCTGACAAAATTAGGAAAAATTAGGAAGGATTTGAAGAGTGGAAAGTTTTCTGGGGTTAGGGTTGGGGGTTCTTGGTGATGGGGGGGGGTGCTTTGAGGCCTTAATCTACGATCCTGTCGAGATGTGGTACCAGCACTATTGCAAATAGTGAGGATGTGGCACAGATCGTAAATCATTGGATAGGGTCAAAAATAGAAGAAAAATAATAGAAGAAAAGTAATTCAAGTGATAAATATAGATGGTCGACCATTTTGACAATTTCAAGGTAATTTTAAAGCCCCTGAACATGGTATCATCACCAAACTTGCTTGAGATGTAGAGAAGGGTTGGGGGTATATTGAAAAAAAAGTATGTCTCTAACTAAGTTTTTGCACAAATTAAGTTCAAAGTCAAGTCAAAATTTCGAAAAACTACATACTACATATATTCCCACAACCCTTCTCTACATCTCCAACAATTCTGGTGATGATGCCATTTTCAGAGGCTTTGCAATCAGCTCACAAATTTAGGAAGTTAAATTTTTTTACCATCTCTAGTTAGGAGGAAGGGGAATTACTGTGTTGCTTGTTGGGAGGATATGTGGGATGGGAAGATAGGAGGAAGGGACGTTACCGTCCTGCATGTCGGGAGGATTTGCAGAGTGGGAAGTTTTCTGGGTTAGGGTTGGGGGTTCTTGGTTGTGGGGGGGGGGGGGGGGGGGGGGGGGGTGTGCTTTGAGGCCTTAATCTACGATCCTGTTGAGATGTGCTACCCGCACTATAGCAAATCTTGACGGGATGGCACAGATCGTAAATCATTGGATAGGCCCAAAAATAGAAGCAAAGTAATTCAAGTGGTAAGCCATTTGAATCTAGATTGCCTGACCAGCAGAACATGGATCCTGTTTGGGTGCAGTGGGTGGTCCAGTTGCCCCTTAATACTCATTATTGGCTTATTCAATTAGCCTTTGTGCTTTTTGGCTTACATTATGTCGCCGGATTCAGAACTGATAACAATGATTATCTTCCTTATGGCTTAAATAGGTCATTATTAATACAGACAGATCCGGGGTTTTGGCTCGGTATACTTGTTCTCTTGGATTATATAACGTTAATGTTTAAATCATGTTTCCCATATCTGAATCCACGGCTCGGTGGTGCAGAACAGATTGTGATTAACGATTGTCCTGGGAATCAGCGTGTTGCTTATTATGGTGGCAAGGGTTTCAGATATCTGTAATAAAACTGAATTACATCCAGCGGGGCTGGCGGGCTGCTTGTTCACGTAGGCATGGCGGTTTATGTCTCGCTCACTGCATAAAATCTGGTTCTTTAGATGGAAACGCTGAATAGATTTTGATAGGATTTGAATGTTTTTCTTCCTCAATAATAAAGAAAAAATTCACGCTGAGAAATTGTGATCGTGTATTGGACGATCTTCTGTTTAATATTTGGACCTTCTCTTGGGAATAGCTGCCAGGGGAGCAATTTCCTCTCCGAACCCCACAGGATGCTCTTGTTTTTATAACCCGAAGCTGGCAATAAACATTGAAGTGGTCTCTGGTGGTGTGCATGCTCAGTCCGGAAACATGGGGTTAATGTATCTGGTAATGGATGTCACTGGCTTGTAAGTACATAGCAAGCAGCTCATCCATTTATATCTAGCAAACAAATGCAGCCGTCAATACAGAAGATGCTTACATATAACAAATAATACAATAAAAATTACATTTAAATAAAAGGTTAATGTTGGGGGTTACAGGGAGGTTTGATGTTAGTGTTACAAGGAGGGTTACTTTTGGGGTTACAGAGAGAGGTAATATTAGGATTAAAATGGGTTAAGGCCCCCATACACGTGTCGGATTTGCACCGGATTCCGGCACGATCGATTCCAGGCGCGTGCACGCGAAACGATCGTGCCGGAATCGCATGCAGCCCACCTGGTCCGATCGTTCACGTCCGATTGATCAGGGGCTCAGAATCGGATCCGACGGAGAACCAACATGTTGGTCTTTCTCATGCGATTCTGTCCGGATCAGGGGGAGTTGCCAGTTGTGAGGTGGACAATCGGACACGGATCCGTCCCGGAAACCGCTGGACAAGGTGGTATGCTGCGATGGATACTCTTAATTGGCCGATTGATCACACCTGCGATTCCCGGCAGAATCGCCGGAATCGATCGGACATGGAATCCGACACGTGTATGGCTAGCTTTAGTGTTGAGGATTAATGTGAGGGTTAAAAGGATGGTTAGTGTTAGGGGTTACAGGGCAGGTTAGTGTTTCAGGGTCACAGAGAGGGTTAATGTTAAGGTTACATGGAGGGTTAGTGTTGAGGGTTACACTTTGGGTTAATGTTAGGGTTACATGGAGAGTTAGTGTTTGGGGGTTACAAGGAGGGTTAGTGTTAGGGTTAAAAGGAGTGTTAGTGTTAGGGGTTACAGGGCAGTTAGTGTTTAAGGTTCACAGAGAAGGTTAATGTTATGGTTACAAGGAGGGTTAGTGTTTGGTGGTTATAGGGGAGGGTTACTGTTAAGGGTAAAAAGAGGGTTAATGTTGGGGGTTATAGGGGAGGGTTAATATTAGGGTTACAAGGAGGGTTAGTGTTAAGGTTACAGGGAGGGTTAGTGTTTGGGGGTTATAGAAAGGGTTAATGTTAAGGTTACATGAAGGGTTAGTGTTTGGGGGTTAAAGGGGAGGGTTAGTGTTAAGGTTACAGGGAGGGTTAGTGTTTGGGGGTTATAGAGAGGGTTAATGTTAGCATTACAAGGAGGGTTTGTGTTAGGAGTTACAGGGAGTGTAAGTGTTGGGGGGTCACAGAGAGGGTTAATGGTAGGGTTACATGGAGTGTTAGTGTTGTTGGTTACAGGGAGTGTTAATGTTATAGGGAGGGTTGGTGTTGGGGGATAGTGTTGAGCTCGAAAATTGGATTTTCGAATATTTAGTTTGAATATCGCTATTTCGGCATTTCACGAATATTCACGAATATATAATCGGATATCCGACGCGATCGTGATTTTTTGCGATCCCATTCATTGCAACAGAAATTACAGATATTCTCCCAGTCGAGTATCCAAGCTTCATTGACTTGCATGTATTGCGCATATTTTATCGCAATTGAGATTTTAAGATCGCAATTCATGTCCACAAGTGCGGATATTCGAGATTCCGAATATGGAATCGAATATTATGGCGGATATTCGCGAAATTATGCGAATTCGAATATTGCCTAGTCGCTCATCACTACTGGGGGATATAGTGTTTAACGGTGTGGTATGGGCGAGTACATGCTTAAATTTCCTGCCCCTGTCCACACCGCCGGCATCATCAATAACACCGTAGACGTGGGCTGGGAAACTTACGCCACTTCATTAACATGGAGGTCTATGGTGCGCAGCTTTCTGGGGGTATATCAAGTTCCCCTGAACCCAAACAGTGGACAAACTGTATTATTCTCAACCTCTAGGGAGGTTAAAGGCATATTCTATAATATTCACATTAACCCTTCAGACACAGGTTTCTTACATACATAACATAGACCACCGTCCTACAAGTTTTGGGGTAACCGGGAGAGTTATTGTTCCAGGGAGCATTGGCCGTGAGCTGCGAGGATTACGGAAATGGGTGTTATTAGTGTTGGGGTATCTGGGGGGTTACTGTTTTAGAGAGCGTAAGCCTTTGGTGACGGATTGTTAGGGATACAGGAAGTAATAGTATTAATGTTGAGAATGGTTAAAGGAATGGTTACAGAATAGGGGTTTGTATGCAATGTTTTTTTTTTTAGGGCTTTAGGCTTTAGCTCTTGTAAGTATAAGACTGTTCACCTCTAAAGCTGGTCATACACCTTCAGATTTCTCTGTCAGATTTCCTTCAGATCAGATTTTGTTTTACCAAAACCATGTAATATGAGGACCTTTCTACACCTTCCAATCACTATGTATTCTATCAGGGAGGACCCAGCACTACATAGCAGTGATATATACCTTCCAATCACTATGTATTTTATCAGGGAGGACCCGGCACTACATAGCAGTGATATATACCTTCCAATCACTATGTATTCTATCAGGGAGGACCCGGCACTACATAGCAGTGATATATACCTTCCAATCACTATGTATTCTATCAGGGAGGTCACTATACTACATAGCAGTGATATATACCTTCCAATCACTATGTATTCTATCAGGGAGGTCACTATACTACATAGTTGTTGGTAGATCTGATCTGAAGGAAATCTGACAGAGAAATCTGAAGGTGTATGGCCAGCTTAAGACTCTGCCATTAATTCTGATCCTGCTCCATTGAGAGTTACTTCTGGAATATTGTGAATATAGACTATGACTAGTGTGGAAGCAGGATTATGCAGAGGAGCAGTTATTTAGCCATTATCTCTGCAGTTTCTCATGGAAGAAGATATACATGACAGTTGCATAAAAGGATAAACCTGTTTTACATTTATAACTTACTACCCGGCATTCTTTCCCAGAATATGTGGCTGTTAGAAGCGCCACAAATACTGAACCAAAGATGGGTGCCAGGTACCTCTACATTCTGAACAAACATTGCAGATCATAATTCATTCCCTCATAATTCTCTTTGATTTATTTTTTAATTAACATTTCCCTGTACCTCCCCTAATAGCTAATTGTGGGGGCCAATCGCAGCAGATGTTCAAGTTTCCACCCACCAGAAGCCTAAAGCCCCCCACACACGTACCGAGTGGGGGCTGACAGATTAGCAGTGGAGTGCAGCGTGAAGACGTCATCACGCTGCTCTCCATCGCTGACAGCATCGTTTCAATGGGGACCCATTAAAATGAATGGCATCGGCCAGAGATTACGGACATGTCTGTTCTCTGGCCGTCCAAGCTTTGGGGCGACAGACGCCTGTCATGTGGCCACCCCCGGCACATCAGTCGGCTGCAAAATCAGCCACCGCTCGTTGCGTGTGTGGCCGCCTTAAGTCATAAAATCAATAGAGATGATCAAATTGTTTTTCAAAAATTCAACCATTTTGACGATTTCGAGTAAATTGCAAAGCCCCTGAGCATGGTATCATCACCAAACTTGCTGGAGATATAGAGAAGGGTTAGGGGAATTCAACAAACAAAAGTATTTCTAACACAAATAGTTTTTGCATAAATTACATTCAAAGTCATGTAGAAATTTAAAAAATGTAAATTTCTACTTTGATTTTGAACTCAAAGCAGAAGTAAACTCAAAAAAAAATCCCCCGCATACATGACATGGACATATTACACACCTGCCTGTATACATCTGTGAAAACTGCTACACAAAAAAAAAAAAAGGTACTTACAATCTTCACTTCCTCATTCCCTAAGGCACCATCTTAAG
>CM070039.1:6490811-6503353 GCA_036250615.1 Ptychadena robeensis
TTACTGGGTGTAATATAAAATATCTTATTACTCCTCTGCTGCCAGTCCCAGCAATGTCTGCACTACACTTCTCCCACAATCACCTCACAGATGACACTTCCATGAACTCCGAGACAGAGAGGGGAGGGGGGGGAGAGGGAGGAGGAGGGAGAGGGAGAGAGCACACAGGGCTGCACGCTGTGATAGTGATGTCACAGAGGCAGAGAAGTGCATTATGGGGACCCACTCACAGCTGATTCCCGGCAGTCTCAGCTCTAACAAGCGACCTCGGCGCCGTGGCGCAATGTCACAGCATGGGTTGTGCTACCTCGGAAAAACTGTCTTTCCTGCTGTAAGATTTATTTTTTTTTCTTTTTGGACAGTGATTGCCAATTGGCAGCCTGATGCTGATAGTGCAAAGTGACCTACAACGTGGTAGGTCCGCTTTAATTTATGCAAAAACGACATGTGCTAGAGCGAAAAAATGTTTTCCAATGTTCCCACAGCCCTTCTCTACATCTCCAGCAATTTTGGTGATGATACCATTTTCAGAGGCTTTGATATCAGCTCACAAATTTAGCTAAACATCAATTGTATCCCTACCCTATTTTGCGCAGACAATGTAAGGTTCTTCAGATATCCTCCACCTTGGCGAGCCATTGAGCCACCATCGGTGGATGCCACTGCTTCCACACGGTGAAAATACAAGCTCTCCCTGCGTTAAGCAGGTGGATCAACAGTGATCTACAATTTTTCTTTGGAGAGAAGGGTTGCAGGTGCAGAAGATATCTAGCAGGGTCGGCGCCCAGGTCCACGTCAGTCAACTTATTGGCAAATACACTTGGGTCCAAAAAGTCTGCAACTTGAGGCAGGACCAAAAAATGTGGAGTAGGGTGCCCTCTGCCTCGCTACACCACCAACAAAGTGAGGAGACCGAGGGAAACAGGAGGTGGGATTTGAAGGGAGCAAGGTACCATCTGGAGATCCTAAAGCAGACCTACCACCAGAAGTACATCTTTACATAAATTGCACTAGAAGTGCAGATAATAGGGAGAAAAGCAAAAACTTACCTGTTATGGATATTTTAAGTAGATCCCTCACAGCCCCTTCTCCCTCCCTGGCTCTGATGTCATGTGGCCACTTCCATCGCAAAGGAGCCAAGACTTCTGAGCACTGATCTCTGAGCACTGATCTCTGACCACTGATCTCGGCTCTGTATTAAAGGCAAATTCCCATAGAAAACCAATATCAACGCACCCAGTGACCACTCGCGATATTGCGACCTGAGTTAACCCCCATAAGGCTGGCGAATTAAGATGGAATCTCATATGTTTCCAGGCCAAGGACCGGTAAGTTTTTTTTGTAGGATCGTGAAGCCACCATACCAAGTCAAACTTTAATTTGATATATATGTATCTTTTATATAATAAGTATACATCCGCTTTAAAGCTAATTTCCTGCAATTTACTAGCAATGGAGGCCTTATGGGCGAAGTAGAGGATGTAGTCCCTTTCTTTTTTTTTTTTTTTTGAGCCTCTGCAATGCAAGCATCCATACGAAAACTAATGTGTAACCTGTGCAAGCTAAACAGTGAGTGCACAAAAAGTGAAAACACTCCAAGCAAACACAGATTGCCCATGCTGTCCCCGCCCCAAAAGGGGCTAAAGGATCGTTCCCCCGAAGCGGTGGCAAGTGGGACAGCAGCCAAAGCCACACGTCCCTCTGATGTCCTTTTCCCTAGGGGGCCCTGACCGGAAGGCCAAGTCCCCCGGGTACTAAGGATCGGATGTCCCTTTCCCTAGTTGACCATGGCCGAAGCCTGGTCTCCCAAGTACTAGGGGCTCAAAACATGAGGAGACTGACATGCATCCTCCTGGGAGGACACAGTTTCCCAAAACCTCCTTTCAATTACCCTCTCATGGTGTCAGCCAGCGGTTGGATCTACCGTCAATCCTGCCTGTACCGCAGGCCAAGCTGGATCCAGGAATGCAGGTGTTACCCCCAGACATCCCCTTGACCAAATGGAGTAACCTTGAACCCAATCCCGATGGAAAGGATTATTTAATGACACCTGATAAGAACAGATACTACACTTGATCTTAGCCAAAAGTCCAAGAAGCCAGGATGTAGTCCCTTTCTTTGTTAGAAAAAGTGGTTTGTAGCTCATTTTTCCAGTGTGGCTATAGAAAAGGTTGTGTCGTGTAGGTTGGGTGGGCTGGCAGACACGCTTGGGTAGATTTATTTATTTATTTTTAGATACAATTTTACTGGCCACAGTGTCACTTTAAGATAATTTAATATTACATTTGCACTGAATACACAATGTTCTTTCCTTTGAGTTAATACAGTTCTTCTACTCGGCTACCCGTCATATTAAATTTATATTCTATATTTATATCTCAAACATACAAAATACACACAGGCTATGGACATATGTATATGTGTGACTGTGTTTCCATTACTGGAATTCATATGAAGAATAATATCAGTGACGATCAGCAGTAATTATAACCGTCATTTCCTTAGCAATTTCCTAAGTAAAATTGATCGCAAGCTCTGAAGGGGCGAATTTCCGATATAAGCAAATAGACCAGGAAATTCTCCTACCTGTAATCTGACCGTAAAAGCAATTTTTTCCTCTCCCGGCCAGCGCGCAATTCCCATCTCCGTCCTTGCTGTCTACTAGGCGTCACATTTAATAGCAGCACCCTCTGAGGATAAATATTATCCAGAGACTCAATCAGAGGGAGAGATATTTAAATAAACTACCGAGCCACACAAATACATCCCTAGAAAGATGCGGATTGCCGGAACCTTCCATCGCTGTGCCTGATAGGTTCATAAATCACGGATGTGCTATTATTGTGCTTGAGTTTCTAAATGACTTTTCCTTTTCTCACTTAGCCATCTTTATGTCACCCCTGGACTCATATTTATTACGCTATCAGTGAAATAAGCTCACCTGAGGGATGAAATGCGTTTGCCGCGTGATTATATTTATGCAGATTGAATGTTGAGAGTTGCAATTCGCCTTTATAGGCAGAGATGTGATGGCTTGTGTCCGGAGTCCTTGGCTCCTGTCTGGAACCGCAAACTGGTCCTTTGGGAGACGTGTCCTACATCTGAGTTAGAGTTTAATTATAAAGTTAGAAGAAAAGATGTACATTCATCGAGTTTAAGTAAACCATTCAAACTTTACGGTTCAATCCAACCAACGACCTTTACACTCTTGCGAAGGTAGGTCGTAGAATGGAGCAGAAGACTCATTCTATAGCCTCCTGGTAGGCAGGGGCAGTCCTGGCCTATCTGGCACCTTGGCACCTCTTCCCCTTGGTGTCCTCAAGGTACTTACAGGAAAGCCAGCCTCTCCCTTGTATTACTCTATGGTCACATATTTGGCACCAGCAAGTTCTCCCACATCAGAGAAAAGATCCATAGAGATGGTTGAATTTTGGGTATCATCACCAAACTTGCTGGAGATGTACAATAGGGATGGGGGTATACTACAGAAAAAAACTATGGCTCTAACACAAATAGTTTTTGCATAAATTAAGTTCAAAGTCAAGTCAAAATGTCAAAAATCGGAATTTAGACTTTGTTTTTGAACTTATTTATGGAAAAACTTCATGTGCTAGAGCAAAACTTTTTTTTCAAATGTTCCCACAACCCTTCTTTACATCCCCAGCGATTTTGGTGGTGATACCATTTTCAGAGGCTTTGCAATCAGCTCACAAAGTTAGCAAGTTGGAAATTCGACCATCTCTAGAATGGAGCAGAAGACTCGTTCTATAGCCTCCTGGTAGGCAGGGGCGGTCCTGGCCTATCTGGCATTCTTGGTAATCACTACACTCTTCCCCTTCTGGTGTCGGGCCGTAGGATATTCGTGGTGTCTGGCGACTAGTGGTGTGTGGTTTGGTTAAGCGGTGTTGGACTGGGGGGGTAGGGGGGATGGCAGTAGCAGTGTCTACTAATTGAGGGGGTGGTGGCAGTGTCTTATGTGGTTTGAACGAGGTTCTGCAGTGGCTGAGGATGCTAGTTGAGCTGCGAGAGGCAGTTATTCTCAGACCTGTCAACCCTCCCGTTTTTGCCGGGAAAGTCACTTTCTTTATGTGGCTTTGCCAACTAAATCCAGATTTCATGAAATCCCGGATTTTTCCCGGATTCTTGAAATCGCGCAGACCTAGCAGATAAAGGGTGTTACTCTCCCTGCTAATGTCCCACCCCGCACATTATCAGCACAAGCGGGCTAGGACATTAGCAGGGAAAGTAACGCCCTCTTATTGCTAGATCAGCCGAGACGTCACTGACATCACTTCCTGTACATCCCCCATTTTTTTCATTTTCCAACTTGACAGCTCTGGTTATTCTACTGGACGGTACCCAGAGACACAACCCCAGTCACCAACCCCAAACATCAGCATGGGCTCCCACCCCTCACCACAATGCCACCCTGGGCAACCCTCCATGTTGTCCATGCCTAAAACCGCCCTTCTTGTAGGGCTGGCTTGAAACATTCATCAATTGATTTTTTCACTGTCTTTGTCCCGGACTGGTGATTTCTTTTCAATTCCTGTTCTGGAAATACAGCAAATGAGAATTAATACCTACAAAGTTAAAGGAATATCAAACTTTTGTGTCCATGTTGTTGTTATTATTATCATTCAGAACTGCAAAATTATTTAATAATACTGGATATATTAATGCTAGACCTGACCAGTATATCATATGTGATGAGCTAAAGGAGTTGAGACACTTCACCAATCAGATGTTGATCAGAATAGGACCAGCAGTAAGAGGCAGACTATTGTAGCATAGTGGAATGGCCACTGAAAGGGTCAATGCTGTGTGTCTCCTATGTATGGGATTTAACCAGCCCAGTCTGGAGGTGGTACTGGTCTCAGAGGTGTATATATATGTTTGATAGGAGGGGCAAAAGGTATTTGCTGCTTTATGAGTGATGAACTGACTCTCCCTGTGGGAGATTGCAAGGATCATCTGATATGTGAATGATTAAATCTCCCCCACGAGCTCCGGGTACAGTATGTGATACTCCCCCTGATAGTTAGCCTTGGGGTTGAGACTTAAGCAGCCCATACACGGGTCAGATTTTCAATCAATCAACTTAAAACAATCAATTTTTAAGTCGGTATAAAATTGTATGTCGATTGTACCAAGGGCCATATGTAATACAAGATTTTTGATCGATTATTTTTTTTCAATCCACAAAACAATCGATCCAAAATAGTCCGATTAAAATTTCAATCAGAAGTGAGGTAAAATAGGTAGAAAAAAAAATAGATCAAAAATTGGTTGACCACGCTTGGTTCTCAAAATACGGAACCAATTTTCAATTGACCGATCAAAATTTACCATCCAGTCCGATCAAAAAACGACAGAATTTTCACTCAATTTTGATCGGATTAAGTCGATTTAACCAGGTGGGCAAAACTCAATTCTCAATCAATCGACTAAAAAATTGATCGTTTTAAGTCGATTGATTGAAAATCTGACCCGTGTATGGGCTGCTTTATTCCCCTTCTTAGCAGCCATCACCAACTCCACTGGGACTCCCCCTTGTTTGCAACATATTCCCAAGAACCTTACCCTGTTCCTGGGCTCAGAGGCAGAAAAGAATTGCATATAATAACTGTTGCCAGTAAAGGATTCCATTGTTCAAGCATTCCAGTGTGCATATTGAGTAGTTCTATAGAGCAGAAGCCTGGGTATAGGCTTATCCTAGATAAGACAATTTACACTGTAACCGGAGTGGGTTATATGGTGTCAGAGATCCTCCAGGTACTTACAGGAAAGCCAGCCTTTCCCTTGTATTGCTCTATGGCCAGGCACGCAGTGTTGGTATTCCCCCAGCCCTGAGGAGCTGTACAAGGACCAAGCCCAACCTGAATGATCTGACTACCCTGTCGGGGCTTTGGCACAAGTGAGTTCTCCAGCACCCTCCAGTCAACATGGCACCATAGCCCGGGGTGGTCCCCCCCACCCCCGGAAAGCATCACCACTCCCGGAGAGGGAGAGCACAAGGGGGTTAGTCTCATCTACTCCTTCTCTCTCTCCGGGCGGCCGGGCGGATAGTTGGGCGTGCCGTGGGGGAGAGGAGAAAAGATTTCTAATGCTCATATGCCACCCCGTAGCATGATACCACCCGGGACAACCTCTCAGGTTGCCCATGCCTAAAATCACCGCTGACCATGACAAATGTCTGACTGAAATACAGATGACCAGGGTGGGGAGTATTTATAAACCTGTGTACACCATACAATCTACAAAATGCATGAAAAATATCAAAAATCATATAATTTTCATGGTAAAAGTGATGGCGGTTTAAAGGGCATATGCGCCAGAAACCAGCGAAGTATTTATATGACGGCTAACGCTATAAACATGGCTCTCATCATCGGCTTGTAATCCCCCTACTGTGAAATCGGGGGTTTAACGCCAGGCCCCGGCGCCTAATGCTGGTTATATTAAATCTATAGAAAGGAATAATGCCAGAGACTTAGTATATCTCTGATGCGGCTCTCCGGAGTCCCGGGAGATCTGACCAGTATAGAACTGCTGAAAGGGAATAAAATGCTGAAAAAAGGATTATTTTTTTATGCTGAATTATTTATTAGCTCCAATTATATTTTAAAGGTCTTGAGGCAGTGTGAGCCCAAAGATGTCTGTTCTCCGCCATTCCCTGTTTAGTTTGCAAAATTAAAAGAGAGCCGCTCTGGGTCTATCAATCTAATAGAACGTACGAGGGCTCAGCCCCAAGTCTGTAATCTTGGTAGCAATGGTTAGGTTTCTGAGGAAGATGCTGTCACTGCATCCAGAACTGGTTATTTTATCTAACGCAAAACGAAAAACATCAGCCAATGTATTTTTGTATCATTTGGTTTTGGAAAATATAAAAACAAAATTTGTCCATTGATATTATCTCCAGTCTTTCAGTTCCTTTGAGGTTTAAAGAGGAAGTGGGGGGGTTGATGGTTGAAAAAGAGCCTCCGCTCGAAACGCGTCCCATTGTTCCTGTTGAGCCCCCCAGCATCTGTAAGCAGAAAGTGATCTCATCCCCAACCAGGAAGTGAGGTCATCCTGGAAAGCACACAGCCCTGAGAGATCCATCCTTGTAAGCCTCCTTTAATGTGAGTATCTTGTCTGTTGTTTTGTTTCATTTTGTTTTATTTTGTTTCATCTTCCACATTATTTCACCATTTGTTGTACTAGGTTGTGCGCCTCTGTCCTTGTTCTTATTTATCGGTTACAGGGGGCCACACTCCTCCATTTTGAGAGCTGCACGCCTACACACAACTATAACACGCTCTCCTCATACTGACTCTATTTTACTCTGGCCACTGATATCACTATAGCTGTGTAATCACTGCTGAAGGTTGTGCGCAACTATTTATTATCTTTAATAGACCAATTTTGCAGCAAATCGACCCCTGTGGGCAAATCTAACGAGCCCACCATAAATCAGCCCAAAAATTTATCGGCCAAAGAACGTACATGTCTGTATTTCTTAGGCCGATCTCATTACTTTAGATGTGTAGGCTGGTCCCCATGGTATATGACAGCACACAAATGGTGCACAGACGATTCTTAGAACGACCGGCCGTGCGTGATGACGTTGATCTGCCACTAAATCGGCCACAAATCTAATCGTCTATGTCCAGCTTTACTAATTTTTTTGGATGATCCGTTAGATAGGCAGGGTGGAGTAAAACTACTAGGACGGAGTAGTCAGATTTTGCCACAAATTACCGTTTCTGTTAGGTGACCATTGTCACCAGGACAGGCCAGAAATTAGCAGCACAGGCAATATTCAAATTTGCGATATTTATATTCTCCAAATATTCTTAGTGAGTTTGAAAATTTGAGATCTCCTTTCATTATTATGTATAATGAAAATTGTCATTAGTACATGCGAATATTACTAGTGACATCTAGTGGCAGAATGTGAAATAGTAGCTGCAGTGTAATCACCATATGAGACAACACTCATAGAAGTCATTCCTAAAATCGGCACTTGTACATGCGCATTTTGCGAACGCAGTGCACGGTACTATCCCCAGAATCTCAAATAGTTGAGATCAGGCTCCACTGTCTGCGTTAAACGCAGGAGCCGCCCAACACTGGGGCTATGACAGGGCTGCCTCCACAGGCCATCAGAATCCCAGATCCACTGGTCCGAGCCTTTCGTTGCGTTGAAATTGACACAGCAAGCTGCATTTATGGAAACGCAGCGGAGGCTTGAACGGACACCAGCAGATCCCAGCGTACTGTGGAGCCTAGGCTTGATACTACTCTCCAAGGGTGGCTACATTCCACTAGTGATGGCAGAACTTTGGCCAGGTCCATCCGTGAACAGGCAGATCGGACTTTTAAAAAAGTCCAGTGTCCACCTGTTCGCAGGGAATTTGAATCTAAAAAAACAGACATGATGTCACTTCCGGTACCTGGAACGCACCGTTCTCGATTTTCATATCCAGATGTGGCGTCACTTTCGGTTAAAGCTGGTTCGCTTTCATGAATGCCCGCCTTCTCTACCCAGTCTCTGGTGAAAGAATTCTTCCGCTGGCTGGATCGTTCTGCTCCTTATCCGGCCAGAGGAAGAATAGTCACCTTCCTCCCGCCGGTAATCAGGGCGGGTAGAACACCCATACTGTTGGCTGGGGGAAGAAAAGTGAACATGTTATGTCCCCCTTGCTAACAGTTCAGCAATCACTACCTTCCACCAAGTACAGAAACAGATGCCTAAAAAAGAAAATGAATGCACACGCCACATCTACAGACGTAAACTGCAATATATAATATTTTTTTTCTTGGGTTGACTTTGAGAGAGTCCCCGATGCACGCCCTCGCCTGCCGTCAGTCTTTCTGGAATCATGAACAATTTGTGGGTGTCTGAGCTGCGCAGACATAATTACAAGTCTCCAGCATCATAGGCACGAAGCAAACATGACCCAGCTGCAATGCATATTTCTTGGCTGCCCGGCCTGGCATCCACACGAGTTATCATCTCCCTCGCTTGGCAATAATCCGACCGGCGGAATAATAGATGAGAGGATCGCGCTTCTGTTTTATTTTCGCTGCCAAGCAAAGTTCTCACATAAAACACGGAGAAGAATCCTCATTTACGGCCGTGTTTAGGATGTAGTTTGTGGGCTCGGAGGCCCGACTCAAAATATGTATAATAGATGATATTCTTCATTTATGGGGAGTGTTTGAGTTTCTTCTCCCACACGCGGCCAGAGCGGCGCCAATGTTTTATGTATTAACTGGATTAATAAATGTTCTGAATAATGAAACGGAAAAAGAGGAGATATTTACTGTCTTATATATTCTTACTATGAGCTCCGATTTGGGATCTAGAGACGAACGGAAATTCACTGAGAAGGCAGACCTAGGCTCAGCCAAATCCCACATTATAGCGATCTGCTGAAAAAAGTAACCTCCTGGGGGTTACGGGCTTTCCGCGCCATTTTTCATGATGCGAAAAGTCGCTGCCCGGGCAATCGCGGCAGAGTATACTGAACTCTGCTGTGACTCCCCACTGTCCTCCCGGCTCTCTATACACTGCCGGTTGCAAACAGATGCCAGCGGTGTGTGTGGGCAAAAGTGACGCCCCTCCATTAACATGGAGGTCTATGGTGCCGCCCCCCACCCCTTCTCTGGGCAGAAAAGCTCTGTGAGCCTTTGCAGAAACGCTCACTGAGAGCTGGCGATTGCACCGATCCCGGCACGGAATCAGTTTGATCCAAGACCAAACTGCACCTGTACTGACTTCGTGTGTAATGCCCAGGAGGTTAAAGAACCTTACCTGTAATGTTATAATCCCAACTGACCCTCGTTAGTCCTACACTTTGATGTTGCTGCTGTGAGGGTCTTAGAGGGACCATCACAATTCAGTTCAGGTAGGATCTAAACCACACTCTTCACCGTAAAGCGGACCTACCACCAGAAATTGATCATTGCATAAATAGCACTAGAAGTGCCGATAATAGGGTGGAGTGCATAAAAAAAACTTACCTGTAAGGAAGAATTTAAGAAGATCCCTCGCAGCCCCCAGTGATTGACGGCTGAGTCTTTACTCTTGGCTCTGCATTAAAACGAATGAGATGTATTTTCCCTTAGGAAACCATTATAAACGCCCCCAGTGGCCACTTACAATATTGCGCCCTGAGTAAAAGCAGACCTATCACATTTTAGGTCACTTTGCACTATCGGCATCAGACTGCCAATAGAAAGGGCAATCACTGTCCAAAAAAAAAGTCAAGTGTTTTCCTGATAAGAGCACGGAAGCTGTGAGGGCAGAGACGTAAACAATGACAGTCACATGGGAGGTGTTCTGTCAGTGCAGTTCCCCAAATCCTCCTGTGTGTCCTCCACCATCACCTCCTATCTACCTAACCTCATCCTCAGCCTACTTGTGTGCCCCCCAAATCCATGTCACCCCCATATCACCTGCACACTGAACCCCTTCACCACCACTTATCATCTCCATCCTCTCCTTCTTTTTGTGCCTGTCACCTAGTGTCATCTTCATCCTTCTTCACATCAAATTGCATCCCTCCCTGTCACTTAGTGTCATCCCATCCTTTGGCTTCACTTCAGTCTCAATCTCTCCTGTGTCCTACAGTGTCATCCTTCAGCTTCACTCCTGTCTCCTATGCAAACTGCAACACACATATGCAGCACATGGATCTCTGGAAGGACCAGAACTGTCCTCCTATACCAAACCCTTTGGGATTGGTAAATATGTCTGCAGGGGAGGGGCACCTTAGTAATATCCAACAGAATGGGCGGAAGTGGCTTCAGGTGCCAGTACTTAAGATGGTGCCTTAGGGAATGAGGAAGTGAAGATTGTAAGTACCTTTTTTTTCTCTGTGTAGCAGTTCTCACAGATGTATACTGCTGACAGGTGTGTAATATGTCCGTGTAATGTATGTGGGGGATTTTTTTTTTAGTTTACAACCGCTTTAAGCTGGCCACATACGGGAAGATTCCCATGCAATCGCCAAGCACTCAATTACAGCGTGGTGAAGTCACCACCCTGTGATTGATCGTGGGTCAATCGTACGGAAATCAATGTGCACATCAATTACCATACGATGGGGACTCTGGTTTCTGGGGTTTCTGGTTAAAGCCAGCCTCCAGCCAGCCCCCCCCTCTTCTGGCAGAGCTGGGTCCATGCTGGCCATGCCCCCTTCACACACACACACAGAGCAGCTAGCTGAACACACAGCTTGTGTTCAGCTATTCAGCTTGTGTTCCCCATTCAATGTAATGGATTTTGACCAAGGTTTTCCAACATGTGGAACCATGGATGGCTCAGATGAAGAAACAGATTAGGGGAACACGATGTTCCTCTAATCTGTTACTTCATCGAGCTGTGTGTGGCTAGCTTTAACCCCCGGAAGTCTGGCAGATACAGATGGAATCTCTCTGGATTACAGGGAACAGCAGGTAAGTATACTTTTTCAGGAATATGGAGCGCTACTCTCTGCTCCACAATTAGCGCTTCTCTGTTACTGTTTTACCCTACACAGGAAGCAGACATGATCAAATGATCCTGACCAGCAAATCTGCTCTTGTTTATTAATTTACTTTAAAAATAATATTCAGAATATATAAACTTAAGAGCAAAACTTTGATGCGTTTGAGCGTATAAATCAACAGATGTGTACATCTGTTCCTGAATCCAGAGCATGGTAGCCATTTTCATGTAGAAATGGTAACAAGGACATGAGGCGCACCACATTAAGGGAGGTACAGTGCAGGCTTAGCAAGGAGTGATCTCTTTGGCTGTGTGGTTACCAGGATGATGTCTGTTACAGCAGACGACACTTGCTCTTCAATTTGGAAGCTGCACACTAGTGTTGAGCATGAATATTCGAAACACAAATTTGTATTGTAAATATCGGCACTTCAAGAATACGAGATCTAAAATATAGAGCTATATTTTTCGTAATTTTGAATATTCGAGATTCTTGCCGGAGACTCTACCCAATATCTGGAAGCCCAGTGACAGTCTGGAAATACATAATATGTATAATACAAAATACATGTATAGAATTCTGTGGAGATTGAAAACCATTGTATAGCAAGTAGAATATTGCAGCTAAATATAAAATCTCTCATATGGCGCCACAGAACAGCAGGTTAATATATATATATATATATATTAAGATTGTGTTAGCTCAATGGTTGTCTGCACCTGACTCTTACATATAGAGTCTGGGGATCAGCATGACAGGCAGAAGGAGGTCAGCAGTGGTGGCCGCCAAATTTCCACCTGGACTTTTACCACCTTGCCGGAGACTCTACCCAATATCTGGAAGCCCAGTGACTGTCTGGAAATACATAATCACACTATGTATAGAATTCTGTGGAGATTGAAAACCATTGTATAGCACCTCCAGTGGCCACTGGCAATATTGCAGCTAAATATAAAATCTCTCATATGGCGCCAAAGAATAGCAGGTAAGATTGTGTCAGCTCAAAAGTAAAGGCCCCCATACACGTGTCGGATTCCCACCGGATTCCGGCACGATCGATTC
>CM070039.1:6513146-6524749 GCA_036250615.1 Ptychadena robeensis
GAAGTTCGCGTTCGCCGTTCGCGAACCCGAAAATTTGGGTTCGCGACATCACTAGTGACATGTATGGTGGCACTGATGATATGAGGACATAGACCCACTGGATTAACTTAACAGTTGGCAAAGGTGCAATCCGAGGTGGAGTCTAAGGAACCACCAGAAGTTCACCCCAAGGGGTGATGGACTTTGCTGCAGACAATTACCAGGTTGCGTCTCTCAGCCGTACCTGTGCAGTTAGTAGATGAGGATTGTCAAGTTGAAGCGCCAAGGGGTGAGACATACACAATTCGTAGAACATGGGTCAGAAGTTAGGGAGCCAGAGAGTAGATAAAAAGCAAAGGAACCTGGAGGTGAAGACATAGAAGATCCTTCTTGCTCAGGCAACAGGAAGGCAACTTCCTGTTGCCTGAGACTTCCTTAAATAGTGCAGAAGGGAAAAGTACCTGGTAGGGAATACAAAACCATCCAAGAATAAACCCTACAGCTAGTGTTGAGCTTGAATCTTTGAATGTCTAATATTTTTTACGAATATCAACAAAGCGATATTTACAAATATCTTGAATATGTTGGCGGATATTTGCAATTTCGAATATTGGCAGTATGGTCATGTATTGAAAAGATAATATTCACATTGCGAAAAAAGCATGTGACCATTCAGTTTGAAGGTTTTTGCAGTGCAGATATTTTTTTCGCAATTGCGTGGATGTTTTCGCACAATACATGGTCATATCGCAAATATTTGAATATTGAACGGAATATAAGTAGAATTATTTGTGAATTTGAATATTGCCTATGCCGCTCATCACTACCTACAACAACTAGGAGAAATAAAAATTTGATGGACTTGTTATGGAGTATTTGTTACTTTCATAGAGGTTTCTTGTGTGCCATGGATTGGCTAATAACCAAATACTGTCACAAATCCCTGCAGAAATAGGGGACCTGTGCCTGTTTCAACTAGAGGACTAGAATATTCCACAGAACCTCTTCCTCTGCTGGCTGCTCACTCCCAGCTTCCTGTTCATCTGATTTGTTTCCTGGTTTCTGACTCTCTGAGGGCCGCAACCTGGGAACCGTCTGCATCAAAGTCCACCACCCAATAGTGATGACCAGGAAGTTCCTTAGACTACAGGTGACACCTTTTTTAACTGTGCAAATAGCCCAGTGGGTCCACTCACTCAGATCATCTGTGACACCTGCCCTGTCCGTCAGTTGGTGTTAGCGGCTGTAACGTATACTATGTCTTTATAGTGCAGCAAATGATGATATGAAGAAAACCTGAACTTTCTTATATGCAATTGTATGGGTGGTCGCAATCGGAGGGGGTCACAAGCTGGGAAGGGGGAAATTGACAGAGGAGATGCTTACCTAAAGCTAGGCACACATGGGTAGATCTGCAAAAAGATTTGAGTACAATAAATCAATGTGCGCGCTCACGGTGATTGATTGTACTCTAATCTGTTTAAAAATCTACCCGTGTGTGCCTTCCTTCGAGTGGAATCAATAGAGGCCGCTCAAAGAAATTTGATTGAACAGGGTTCCAACATATGAATCTTCACGGGCTGGTCCCCATCCAAAGTAAATACCAGAACACAAAGGGTGCGTGAATGATGACGTCACGCATGGTTGATCTGCCCAAAAAATTGGCAAAAGGTCTATGGCCGGCTTAAGCAAGTTCTTACAACTACCCCTTCCCAGGCTTTCATTTGGGGTTGTTGTTTAGATTTATTGGCATTGTTTTCCCTTCTTCAGCATCTAAAATACTTTTCAAATTTTCGCCTTTGTTTTTCAAATTAAAAACAAGTTTTTTAGACAATGTTGGTGGTGTTAGGAGCTCTCACTTCATCTGTGGCTGGCAAAGAAATCTGTGTTTGCCGTTCCTCCATCTTGTGAAAGGTTGTTATGAAAATCAATGAAGCTGCGTCCTTGCCCTTTGCGATCTGAGCAATTTCATTGTGGTTATTCCGGCTGCTTATTTCAGTATTTGTCGCCGCGCTTCTCAACAATCCGGCAATTTTTCTGAGCGATGAAAGCAAAATGGATTGCAAGGAAAAACTGTAGCAAGCTTTTCCAGCGGAAGAAAATGCGAAATTCAGATTCAGGGTTCATTTCTCTTGTCTCTCAGTAGATGGTGTAACCCAGTGGTTCCCAAACTTTCCTGGCAGGGCCCTCCTTTTCTATTTAGGGACATTATTGAGCCCTCCCCCTCCCACAGGTTAATGGTAGCCATACACGGGTCGATTTTTGACTAAATTTTTGACCGATCGATCACTGCACGCATTCATGAGATCGATCGGCGATGAATCGGGTTCTGCCCACCCTGAACGATCAGCCAAACAAAATTGGAATCGACTAAAAATCGGTTCGGACATTGAACCAACATGTTGGTTTTTTTTGGTCGATCGTTTGGCAATAGAAGTACGTTGGTGAACCCACAGCTCCCTATGCAGCAGCCTTTCCGATCGATGGATTTTGTGGAATCGGCCATTTTGGAGATCGGCTCATATCCAAACCGGCCACAAATCGGATTCCCAAGGTGGTGTTCCATTGATTCCCAAACAATCGCCGATTTCACGATCGCCTGGAATCAATTGGTGACAAATCGGACCGTGTATGGCTAGAATGAGGGCCAGCACCACCCCCCACCCCTGCAATACCTTTGCGGCTGCCCCCTCCAGTTTGGGAACCACTGGTGTAACTAAAGACTTGCACTAAAAGAAAGGAGACTTGTCCCCACTGGAAAGGCTGGAGACAGGAGATATAATACTGATGGCTTACCCCCATTTTCTCTCCTGTCTGTGTCTTCCTTGTCAGTACATTTTCATTCAGTACACCCTGTTGGCTCCTACCGCCGCCTCCCCTGATCTGAGTTCCCTTGATTACAAGACACTGATATCAAGTCAGAGTTGACTTACGCTAGATGCATATGAAAACAAATTTGATGACTTTTAATCATCACATAATTGCAGGTAAATGACATTTTGAAATAGCTGCTTTAGGTTCAGCTTTACTAATGGGTAAGTTGTTAACATGCCAGCGTCGCAATCTACAGCGCAGTGTTTACATCCCACCACGCACATAATTCCATGAAGTATCTAATAGGTTACTTGGTTGAAGTAGTTGGGTGAGTATTCACTAGAGTATAAGACATCAAGCACTCTCAGTAGGTAGCGGCCTCATCCCATATAATAACGTGATAATGTGAAAAGAAAACTCAGATGAAGTGGTGGAATGGTTACTTTTACCTTATATAACTAGAGGTTGTAACTGTCTTATCTAAGAGTCCATTGGAACTAAAACAACTTGTAGTGAACCCTCAAAATATGGCCATGATTCCACTTTGCGTTCTGCCGCGGTTTGAATGCCTGTGGGAGATTGCTAGCACCCAGCGATCTACGGTCTCCAGTAATTCAAACCACGGCACGGACCTGCAGGCAGGAAGTAGGGGTTTGAATCGCACGACTTCCTGGCTGATCGCCTCGTGTATGGCTACCTTTAGAAAAAACCCTAATTGGAGCATTCTCTGGCTTCTACTCCTCTGTCTCTGATCCCTTCTCCTGTCTGAAGCTGGAAATGAATTTCAGTCTTAGAAGCAGGGAATGCGTGTCTCCAGCTCTGATACAAATGAAGATTAGCGCTACTAACATATGCTACCTCGCCATAGTCTTGTTGAATACAAGGCTTGGAAAATTGGTGTATTTTTCTTGTCATTGTTCTCTCTACATTAGGGATTAAGAACAGGTGTGCTTTCTGGACAAAACCCCGCCAACACCTTCTACTTAATAGCGATGAGTGGCATAGGCAGTATTCAAATTTGCAACATTTTGCGAAAAATTCTACTAATATTGGATTTGAATATTCACATTTTGAGTGTATGACCATGCATTGCAAATGAATGGTAGTGATGGCCGAACATCAGCTGCGGCTGTTCTCGAACAGGCGAATCGAACTTCTGCAAACTACCCGCCGCGAACATGCGAACGGCGAACCTCCATTGACTTTAATGGAGGGGAACTTCTCAAACTTTCAGGTCATATTTTTAGCCAAAATACCAATCAAAAAAAGTCAAAAGGGTGCGATCACCTGGACAGTGTCGTACCAGAGGGGGATCAATGGCTAAACTTCTCCTCCAAAATACGGATTTTTCAAAATGCTGTTTTCTTTAGAATTTTTGCCAAAAGCTACCCAACAGTATCTTTGCTGAACGTCACATTTTGCCAGATCTCACTGCAATGCATAATACAGCATACCCCACCCCCAGAGATGGACTTTTGTGGCTCAGTTATGATGGACTACATGTAACAGAACACCTTAGCTATAGCTACAGATCCCTGGATGGAGTACAATAGTAAAGTAGCTCAGCCATCCCTTAATCAGCAGCAGCTCTCCCTATCTATCTAGTACTGCAGACACAGGAGAAATGTAAAATGGCTGCTTCTTTTATAAGGCGGGGGAGGTATACTCAAGGAGAAAAAAGAAAGTGTTATTGACTGTACTGTATGACCTGACGATAGGGTGAGGGGTCGCACTTTGTCTCCATGTTAAGGTACAGGGGCGGGTAGAACACCCATAATGTTCACCAGCATTGCAAACTGCGAACATGCTATGTTCGCCGCGAACTGTCCGCCGGGTGAACTTTCCGGCCATCACTAATGAATGGACATATGTGGTATTTTCGCATTGTGAATATAAATTTGCCATACATAGCCATAAGCATCCAAATGCATAATATCTCCAATTTTCTAAATTGCGAATGTCCGCCGCCATAGTTGAGGATTCTCGAACAGCTGATATTCGTCAAATATATTCACAGTTCAAACACTTCTACTTAATCATTTCTTTTTAAAGAAAATGTGTTTCTAGACAAGATTAATATAAGATATAATGGAATAAATCTGCAATGTTGTTTTTGGGAAATTGCGGGGGATGTTTCAAACCTTTATCATGATTCTGTTCTTTAAGTAAATGTAAAAATATATTGTTCTAACCAGTGCCATTTCTAGCTCTTTGGGGGCCCTATGAGAGACCGCATCACTATCCCCAAGCCCCCGGCCTGTCCCCGGGCCCACAGAAGGAGGAGAGGACACATCGCGTCCCCCCTCCACCACAGAGAAAAATTGAAAATTCCCAAACAGTCGCGTTTTGTAATCAACCCGTGCAGGGGGGCAGAGCTTGGGCCCTCAGTGATCCCCAGGGCCCTATGCACATCCAAACGTACCTGGTTCTAACTGAAGTCTCCTATACAATCTGGTTTCTACATGTCTAGATTTTTCGTTCAATCAACTTAATTCAATAAATTTTTCTTGTTGATTGATTAAAAATCTATGGCAGCCCACATGGTTAGATCAACCTAAAACACTTAAAATTGGGCAAATTTTCGATCACAAATTGATCGGACATGCTGGAAATTTTTTATCGGTTGTACTGAAATTGAACCTTATTTCAATTACCCTTTCAGTCGATCCAAAAAAATTTGATCAAATATCTGTTACTACAGTTGGTTGGTTGATTACAATCAATCACCGATTTCCCTGACCCCCAAAAATTTATCTTTTAAGTTGATTGAACGAAAAATCTAGATGTGTATGGGGGGGGGGGGGGCTTAAATTTAGTTTTGGTTGCTTAGGAGTGAATATAAATTATTAGGTTACAAGTCCTAGTAAGTTGTTTTCACAAATGACACTCGGCAACTGAACTCATAACATTGATGGTGAATATTCAAATCTCATGTGAATGTCCCAAACTTCCCCTTTTCTAGACTGTAACATTATCGAGCAGACCTTGACGAATTTCTGTGTACGTGCGTTAATATCTTGTTCAACAAATATTTTATCATAAAACATATACTGTTTCAACAGCATGATAAGGTCAGATAATGTGGGAGGAGAAGATGATTTTCATATGTTTAAAATGGCTTTTTTAGACCCTACCAAGCATATTATCTCCCATGTGGTCAATGTAGATGTATTATCATCTCCTTTGGGAATATGTAACAATTGCTTTAAAATTTCAAATTCCCTGTGTTTTTTAGATATTGACGTCATAGATGTGGGTAGGAACGGTGGTGGGAGCCCCTGCGAGAGGAAGGAAGGCTGGGGTAATACATAAAAATCTGCCCTGTCAAGTAGTAAAATCTCCGATTTTATATTAGCGAAATGGCGATATTCAAGCTGAATATTCGAAAATCAAAATTCAAATTTTCGAGCTCAACACTATCCAGCAATGACTGCCTAGCATTACTCTGGGCAGAGGTCTGGATGGTTATAGCATCCTATTACAGGCACAAGAAACATCATGGCAGGATCAAGGATTATTTCAATGGAGATTAAAATTTCTGTTTCTTTTTAACAATCTTGCTTATTTCTTGTCTTGTGTGTATCAGGGGAGCCTGTCTCTGCAGAGCTTTGTGTGGACGAGCCTCCTGTCCAGCTGGTGTGCAAAGTTCCGTGCAGTCTGGATTGCGTCATCAGTGAATGGTCAGACTGGTCACCTTGTTCCCGTTCCTGTTCCACAAAGAGCGCCGAGGGGAAGCAGAGCAGGACCAGATCTATCCTGGCCTATCCTGGAGAAGGTAGGAAACATGATAAGCCTTGTTATTATTAGAGATGGTCGAATTTTTAGACTTGCTAATTTTGTGAGCTGATTGCAAAGCCCCTGAAAATGGTATCATCACCAATGTAGAGAAGGGTTGTGGAAACATTTTTAAAAAAAGATTTTGCTCTAGCACATGTCGTTTTTGTATAAATTAAGTTAAAAAACAAAATTGAAATTCTGATTTTCAAAATTTTTACTTACATTTGAACTTAATTTATGCAAAAACTATTTGTGTGAGAGGCATACTTTTTCTGGAGTATACCCCCAACCCTTCTGTATATCTCCAGCAAGTTTGGTGATGATACCATGTTCAGGGGCTTTGCAATTAATTCAAAATCATCAAAATGGTCCAATTTAATTAAAAAAAAATGTTTACCATCTCTAGTTATTATTAGTGTTGAATGGCATATGCTAAATTAGAGTTTACGTTTGCACAGATTCGTTGACATTCTATAGCCTTACATTGCAAACACGTCTGCGCAGTGGTGTCACATAGACTTGCATGTACTGCGCATCGCAATGTGCACAGATATGCGCAATGTATGCCGGTAACCAATCACAGTGATATTAGGTTGAATATTGTACATTGTGAATATCCGGCTGCACATTTGCAAAATATTGTGAATTGTAGAATATGTAGTATTCATCTAATATATTCGAATTGCGAATGTTTACGCTCAACTGTAGTTATTAATATTTGAGGATACCTAAACCTTTGGTGAGCAGTCAATGCAGCTGGTCAGGATCATGTGACCATGTCTCATTTCTCCCATAACAGTATCAGCCAACCAGAACAGTTATAATTAACCAACTGATCATACTGATCATGTGCTTCTCTATTAGTTCTATTGGAGGAGAACTTTTCCTAGGAGAACTTGCCATCCTTAGTCACCAACTGAATACTATTGGTTCTTAGTAGAGATGGACGAATTGTTCGACTTGCTAACTTTGTGAGCTGATTGCAAAGCCCCCTGAACATGGTATCATCACCAATATTGCTGGAGAGGTAGACAAGGGTTGGAGAAACATTTGAAAAGAAAAAGCTTTGGTCTAGCACCTGTCGTTTTTGCATAAATTAAGTTCAAAGCTAAAGTCGAAATTCCGATTTTCGAAATTTCTACTTAACTTTGAACTCAATTTGTGAAAAAACTATTTGTGTTAGAGACCTACTTTCTTTTTTGTCGTATACCCCCAACCCTTCTTTACATCTCCAGAAAGTTTAGTGATGATACCATGCTCAGGGGCTTTGCAATTAAGTCGAAACCGTCGAAATGGTCTAATTTTTAAAAAAAAATTCGACCATCTCTAGTTCTTAGCACAGAAGCTGACAAAGCAAGGCTTGCAAATTTTGATATAGTTGTACCTGGATGATTTCTATGGAGCAGACATAGGGGAATGATATAACTGTTACAGTAGAAAAAATTGTGGTTGGGAGTGAAAGGAACTATACCAATGCATAGAAACATAACCACTTCCCTGTTTGAGGAGCCTAGGCACTCCAAGGGACTTTTAAGGCACCTATTTAGTAACTTGATTAATCTGATCGGTAAAATGAATCAATTTTTTAGACAGGGTTGTTGCAAGACATACATGATTTGTCACACATTTGGGGCTCTAAAAGAGTACATATACATCACATCCATAAAATTTGTGCATCACACATATAATTGTATACAGATCCTTTCATGATGGTAATAAATAAATAACATTGCTAGACAAACACTTCTCGACGCGTTTCGCCTGTGCGGCTTCTTCAGGAGATTCCGTGTTATCCAATACTATAATTAACGATAATACATGAAATTAATAATCAATATACAATAATAGTACAACATTGGCAATACAGTAGCTTAAGTTAGTGCATGTGAAGTGGATGTGTACTCACATCCTATAGGTGTAGTGGAGGTCAGCTGAGACTGGCTAGGTGCTCGCCCCGGGGGGGACAGAGCAGGGGCACCAAAGGCCCAGGTGGTCCCTCCCATACATCCAACCTGCCCGGCGAAAGGAAGCTCCAGCAGGGTAACGGGGGACAAGAGAGGCGACCGGCACCTGCCAACGGCCACCTAGGGATGGAGATGATAAATGAGGTGCTGCAATCCTTAAACCCAGGCCACGGTGGCAAGCCCACCCACACATCCAAACTAGATAGGGTATTAAAGGATGGCAATATAGCCAACAATACCTGAATGATGGTGTCGGACACGCGGCGGGTCGCCCACCACGGACTGCGTAGACACAGCTAACCTGCCGGAAGTGTGATAACTCCCCGTCCTATCCACTGATAGCCGGTGTGTGCCAATCGTCTTAAATCCCCCGCCGTCGCCATGTATGTCTTGCAACAACCCTGTCTAATAAATTGATTCATTTTACCGATCAGATTAATCAAGTTACTAAATAGGTGCCTTAAAAGTCCCTTGGAGTGCCTAGGCTCCTCAAACAGGGAAGTGGTTATATTTCTATGCATTGGTATAGTTCCTTTCACTCCCAACCACAATTTTTTCTAATAGATTTCTGGGATGCAGCACATAGATACATTATCTTACCAGAGAGAGCGAGCTTTAATAATTAACTGTTACAGTAGTCCAAATAGAATTGTAAAAGGTGTTCTATAACATTTAATGTGGTGCCACAAAGCCTTCTTAAAGTACAAATCTAAAGTGTGTTTTATTTCTAGGACTTTCTAGAACATTCATTTCATTCTTTATACGTAATAATTTGTGTTATTTTTATTATTTATTTATAATTTATTATTATGTTATTCTTTATATATATATATATTATTTAACATTTTGTTTAGTAGAAATTTTATATAAAAAAAATTTGATTCAAGTTGAAATTGAAATTCTGTCGGGGAGATAGAAATTTTGCAGTAGAGAAGAGCCTGGGAATCAAAAAATTTTCAAAGAATCAAATTTTCAGAATTCCACCATCTCTAGTGACAACATTGGTTCAAAGTTTCAATAAGACATGTGACCCATAGGACAGTAAGTGTGTCAATGCAGTGTCTCGGGTAAAACGGAAAGAAAAAAGATTAGAGTTACATTCTTGGATTCAGATAAACTATAACACATAAAATATTAAAAAACAAAAATGTTATGTTCTTGGATGAACAGTTTGGGACATAAAGCTATCATTTCTATCTCTGCATGAGGGTTACATCCTCTGTGATTTAGGTGTGTGGGATCCTATGGTGAAGGCAGTAATGATAGCCCCATGCCTTGACATTACAGTCCAAAATGATAGTCGTTTAATTCATTGGGATGGTAACATGAAATAAATCAGGAAACATGTTTCATAAGTTACACAAAACAGCAAAATAAAAAAAAATATATAATGAAGTTAATACATTGAAAACTGTATATTTTTTTAATATATGTTAATCTTATATACTATTTACCAACATTTTCAGATGCACTTTTCTACCATTACAATCAATGGGAAAGTGTCCCTGTGTCCCCGTGTCTATACGAATATGTAAAAAAATATATATATATATTAGTCCCAACCATCCTGGGAGAAATAGCTCCGCATTCCAGGAGGCAGAAATGTGTTTCATTCCCTCTAGCCAAGCCAAAAAGCCACTGCCAAGAAGAGATCTTATCTGTAGCACTAGCAGTACCCATTCTCTGACCAACTTAAGTACACACACTAACCAACTTATGGAGAGAGACATTTTACAATTAGATAGCATGAGTGTGTATTTACATTAATATTCTGCATTGCAATTAATACATTTTTATGACACAGACTTATATCTCCTACCATATGTAAATAGCTGCTAATGGGTAAGTTGCTAGTGCCAGATTGTAAAATGTGTCTCTTCATAAGTTGATCAGTATGTTCGGAGAATGGGTACTGCTAGTGTATAGACACATGCTAAAGTTTCAGCCCTGACACTCTGCTACAACAAAGACCTCCCTCCTGGCACTGGCCTTTTGGCTTGACTGGAAGATTACAGAGTATATACTGCATGCTCCAGTCCTTTCTTCTTTACTGGAACATTCTGTATATTCACTTGATATCTGAATGGCTGTGTTTCTGTGTTTTCCTTAATGTTCTCTCCAAAACTTTGGGTGCGTCTTATAGTCCGAAAAATACAGTATTTTTAAAAAATTTATTGACATAATTTCTGATTCTAGTGTCAGTTGAAAAATATTAGCTCAAGGGTCCACAAGATCAGATCATTAAATTACCGGTAATAATTTTGTACTGACCAATCATGTCATGTTATGGTAAAGAATCACCAAGAATATCCGGGGCAGATCAAAGCGGCCTGAAGCTAGTCATAAACTTATAAACGTTTGCTTGAGGAATATTCAATTTGATTGTCTTGTTCAATTTAAATATGGACTGTCAATTGAGTATTGATCGATGGTACTATCCAGTTATGAAGATTATGGTTTGTGTGTATGCTCCAAAAAACGATGAGATGGAATGATACTTGTACAATCCAACATGACTGATCGCGGCTCTTTCCACACGATTTTGGTCATTTTTTGGTCAATCCTATCAGTAAAATGACTGACCTTCAGGGCACCATGGACACAAGGTCTGCATGACTGTGGGAATAATAGCCCCCAAGAAACGAAAGATTGGAGCTTAGGTGGTCAGGTCAGGTGGTCAGGAGGAGCTGCAGGGGAAGTCTTTGAGGGGCTTCTAAGATGTCTTTCTGGAAGTTTTGGCAAAGGTTGTATCGCCTGCCCAGCCAGTTAATTTTGTCTTTGCTGGTTATAATATAGCGGGTCTATCTGGTGGCATGATGCTCCCCCAAATGTGGTGACAGTCAGGGCCACTGTCAGGCGGGAAAAGGGGGCACCAACCATCTAGGGGCCTGAAGCCTTCAATGTTGCTGTCAAGAGGTGCTGCAATGGTCCTCATGGCTGAGAGCAGAGTGGGTAAAAATTCTTAGATGAGGGGGTGTAGGTGGGTGAGGTCTCGGGGGATGGATGTAGCACGCATCCTCAGCAGCCCTTACCAGGTGGATTTTTGGGCCCGAGCGCGGGGGGGGGGGG
>CM070039.1:6524907-6550934 GCA_036250615.1 Ptychadena robeensis
GCTGGGGTTGAAAGCTATCATCCAGTGGTTTGGTGAAGCTTTTTGGCCAACGGAAACGAAAGGTTCCTTTCCCACAGAAAAAAGTAGTCAGCTGTATTTGTTAATTGCTTATTGTGTTTACATTAAAGTTAATAAAATGGCTGCTGTGGCCCTTTAACTAGGGATGGTCAAAAAATTTGCGAATGCAAACTTTAAAGTCGAAATTTCGCATAGTCAAACTTCTGGTTAAAAGGGACCAACCTATTTCTCAATTACCCATTACCCTATACCCAGAACTTTGTATCTAGGTGTGTGATGGTATGCAAATATCTTTTCTTGTAAAAAGGTAACTCATTAAAAACTCTAAGCTTCCTAAATCAAAATTGTAATATTCTTTTCAGTCTGATAATATTACACAATATCTATTCATCTCTTGCAGGTGGAAAATCTTGCCCCCCCAGCCAAGCGCTATATGAGTACCGCTCGTGCAACGATCACCCGTGCACCGCATTCTATTGGGAGGTGTCGCCATGGGAACCGTGTGCAGGGGAGTCACAAATACTAAACAATAGCCTCAGCAAGAAGGACACGTGTGGCATTGGACTTCAGTCCCGGAAAGTCTTCTGCATGAAAAGCAACACTGGCCAAGTCACGAGCAAGAGGTATTATGGCATAAGATGTCAATCGGCAACTATAACATAAAATTACCCAACAACATAAATATCCGTTGTCCTTCACATGTCTAGAAAGGTTGTAGTTATTGTTGCTCTTGGCAGGTAATATGTTTTTCTCTTCACTGAACTAAGAAATTAGAGGGTTTAGTTGCTACAGTGGGATATGGGTATGAACTTGGTTCAGTATTCTCCAACTGCAACCTATAGGACATTAATTGTGACACCCTTTGCTCTGTATAGCTTAAATTTTTCAAGAAGTTGAAGAGGTTGTTATAAAAAAAAATGAAGGAAGCTATAAGCCCCCCATACACGTTCAGATTTACGCTTAAGATCGGCACCCGATTTTTGGGCCGGCCGGTCACCAACCGATCGGAGAGAGTGTGCACGGTGGTTGGTTGGCGTTCGGTCGGCCATAAAATCGAACAGTGTATCGGGGGCATAAGTTACTCTCCAATATCCTAAAATCAAACAATCATTCTACCCGGCCAAAGTAAAAGGGTCATAGAGACAGCTAGGGCACCTTAAAGGAACTCATCACTGCGTACTTTAAAATGCCTTTAAGTCCCCTAGCTGTCTCTATGACCCTTTGGGCCGGTCAGAACTATTGGCTGTTTCTAGGATATTTGAGTTGGGTTGTGGTATCTTACACTTTCTTCAGGTATGGTCCTTAGCATAGCATCCAATACCTTCAACTCATAATGTCATAATTAGTAGTGATGATCGCGAATATTCGGATTCCGAATATTAATCGCAAATATCGGCAATTCGGAAATTCGCGAAGATGGTGAATATATTGCCGAATATTCGCAATTCCGGATATTCGGTATTTTTTATCCATTACACATGCCTCTCAATGCAAGTGGACGAATGGGAAGGCTGCAACAAGAGCTTAGCAACACCATCAACAGTTTTTTAATTGAATATTGGGGTGATGCGAATATTGCGAAAATCGTCACTTTAAAAATTTGCATAAAAATTTGCGCCATGTTAAACATATTGCGTGCGCGAAATTCGCAATACAAACTGCCGATATTCGCAATAAAGAAAACCCTGAATATTGCCGAATGCGAATATTTTCCGAATGTTTTCCATAAAATTTGCAGCATGCCGCGAATACGAATGTTGCCTATGCCGCTCATCACTAATAATTAGTGATGAGTAGTGGTGGCTGAACTTCGGCCAGGTCTGTTCGCAAACAGGCAGATCGAACGACATCTGATTGGGTTCTCTACCCAGTCTCTAGTTAAAAGATTCTCCGTCTGGCCGGATCTTTCTGTGCCTGATCTGGCCAGGGAAAGGATAACAAACTTCTTCCCGCCAGCAAACGGGGCAGGTCAAACACCCCTACTGTTCGCCGGGAGAAGGAAAGCGAACATGTCATGTCTACACCCCTTACGGACAGTACAGCCATCACTAGTGATGAGCTACTAGGTAATATTAAAATTCACGTTATATTGCGAATACTCGCAATGATATTCGATTTGATGTTCATAATTTTGAATATTCGCATTTGTGGATATGGATCGCAATGCAATCAAATATGTGCAATGCATGCAAGTCAATGGAGCTCATATATTCGTCTGGGAGAATATTCGTCATTTCCGTCCAAAAAAATCACGTGGCGATTATATAATCACGCTCCATTGCAATGACGGTAATCGCAACAAGGAAGATATGCAATGATGATATTCTAGCTAAATATTGGAAAATCGAATATTCAAGCTCAACACTAGTCATAATGTCAACTAGTGATGAGTGGTATAGGCAATATTTGAATCCACTATATTTCGTGAATAATGCTATTTATATATTTGATATTCATAATCACATGATATGTTTATTTTTGCAATTTTGCATACTCAACACTAATGTCAACCTCTGCAACAGGTGTGAAGGCCAATAGGCAGTGAACATGTTGGAACTCCAATGGCTTTTAAAAAAAATATTGAATGAATGTCCTTGCATCATTACTACCTGAGAAGTAAAAATAATGGACATTTGTAGGGTTTCATCACTTACTCAGAAGGGAAAATTCTTAAATGTTGACCAGTGATGGCCGAACATCGGCCAGGACTGTCCGCGAACGGGCGGGTCGGACTTCTAAAGACGTCCGCCGTCCGCCTGTTCGCGGACAGATTCAAATTCCCCGCCTCTAGGCGGGGAATTGGAATCGGAAAAACTGGATGTGACGACAGTGACGTCACATCCGGTCCCTGGACCGCATACTGGAACGCATAGTTCCTGGTTCCGTGAGCCGGATGTGACGTCACTGACGTCACTTTCTGCTCCGACCCGGTTTTTTCACTAGGAGACCGGCTTTATGCCCGGTCTTCTAGTGAAAAGATTCTTCCTCAGGCACGATCACACAGGTTGTGATCCTGCCGGAGGAAGAATAGAGATCATCTTCTCGCTGGCGAACGGAGCGGGTCGAACACCCGCACTGCTCGCCGGCGAGAAGATGGGCGGACATCTATGTTCGCCGCCGAACTGTCCGCCTTGCGGACAGTTCGGCCATCACTAATGTTGACTAACATTGGTAATTTGCTTACGTAACGCCCTTTCCCATGAACGTATACAATAGAGGTTCAGTAGAGATTGACCTCCCAAAAATCGACAAAATTCATGACTCCAAATTTACTAGATTAGCAAAGGACGCAAAGGTGGCCCCATTTTGTCACTGTATCAGCCAATGATATTACTTGCTTGGGGTGAAACCTATTGGGTTTGGTGGATAATTGAAAGATGTTTTAAGTATCAGTTTGCATATATGGTGAGAGTTCTGTTGCATCCATGGATGATCAAGCTTTCTATGGACTATCAATGTCTTACTTTTAGAAGGTACCAACCTATTTTACTGAACGATAGGACTCAGTCTGTGTCTACCACTAACCAATGCATTTTATATCCCAGGTGCCCAGAATCTACAAAACCTGACACCAGCCGGCCTTGCCCTCTCCCTTGCACTAGAGACTGTGTTGTCACCCTATTCAGTGAGTGGACTCCCTGTCCCAAAACCTGCCAGCTTGGTGAGTGTACATGTAATCTGTTTATGTAATATTGTTATGATGGAATAGGAAGACCTGTCTGCAAAAGTAAGTGCGAATTTGAAGAAATCATCAGAAAAGATGCAGCCTTGGCCATTCCAACTGCCATATTTTTGGTCTATAAGACACACATTTCCACCCCTAAAATATTTGTGTGTCTTATAGATCGAATGTATGATCACACATGACCAAAAGACTATACTTGGTGGGCCAAGTTGGTGGTCGGTGGGGAAGCTGTAAGAGTGATAGTTTGCACATGGTTCTTCCCTCTGCCTTTCCAGTTCTTGTAGCTTAAGCTCCATCGGGGGCTGGTAGCCTGAAGACACTGGCCCAGCTTGAGTTTCTGGAGGCGGGAAAGCTGTCAAAGTGAAGATCTGCCCACAAGCTGTTCTTCACTCTGCCTTTCCAGTTCTTGTAGCTTAAGCTCCATACATGGCTGGTAGCCTTGAGATACTGGCCCAGCTTGAGTTTCTGGAGGCGGGAAACCTGTCAAAGAAAAGATTTGCCCACAAGTGGTTCTTTCCTCTGCCTTTCCATTTCTTATAGCTTAAGCTCCACTGGTGGCTGGTAGCTTGGCGGTACTGGACCAGCTTGAGTTTCTGGAGGCGGGAAAGCTGTCAAAGTGAAGATCTGACCACAAGCGGTTCTTTCCTCTGCCTTTCCATTTCTTAAAGCTTAAGCTCCACTGGTGGTTGGTAGCTTGGATGTACTGGACCAGCTTGAGTTTCTGGAGGCGAGAAAACTGTCAGAAGGAAGATCTGACCACAAGCGGTTCTTCCCTCTGCCTTCCCATTTCTTGTAGCTTAAGCTTCATCGGTGGCTGGTAGCTTGGAGATACTGGACCAGCTTGAGTTTCTGGAGGCGGGAAACCTGTCAAAGAAAAGATTTGCCCACAAGCGGTTCTTTCCTCTGCCTTTCTATTTCCTATAGCTGGTGGCTGGAAGCTTGGAGGTACTGGACCTGCTTGAGTTTCTGGAGGAGGGAAGCTGTCAAAGTGAAGATCTGCCCAGAAGCTGTTCTTTCCTCTGCCTTCCCATTTCTTGTAGCTTAAGCTCCATCTGTGACTGGTAGCTTGGAGATACTGGCCCAGCTTGAGTTTCTGGAGGCGGGAAGCTGTCAAAGGGAAGATCTGCCCACAAGCGTTTCTTCCCTCTGCCTTTCCATTTCTTGTAGATTAAGCTCCATCAGTGGTTGGTAGCCTGGAGCTACTGGCCCAGCTTGAGTTTTTGGAGGCGGAAAGCTGTCAGAGGGAAGATCTGCCCACAAGCAGTTCTTCCCTCTGCCTTTCCATTTCTTGTAGCTTAAGCTCCATCGGTGGCTGGTAGCTTGGAAATACTGGCCTAGCTTGAGTTTCTGGAGGCAGGAAAGCTGTCAAAGAGAAGATCTGTTCAGAAGCGGTTCTTCCCTCTGCCGTTCCATCTCTTATAACTCAAGCTCCACCTGTGGCTGGCAGCACAGAGCTACCAGCTTGAGTTCCAGGAGGCAGGGAAGTGGTCAGAGGGAAGATCTGCCTACAGGTGGTTCTTCCCTCTGCCTCTCCATCTATTGTAATATAAACTTGGCTGGTAACTCCATGCTACCATCCACCAGAGGAGTTTGGGTTACAAGCTTGCACCTCTGCATAGGGTTGTCTTATATTAAGCTGCTTCTTGGTTTTGAGCTTATATTTGCTGGAATCCTCCGAATTGTTTAGCTATAATGTCGTCCATCCTTAAGCTTCTCAGCATCCACAGAACCTTCTGACTTTATCACATTTGCAACCTTACCTGGATATCATTAGCCTTTTCCTGATATTACCCATTAGCTGAAGTCACTGTTTGAACTTTCACAAAACGCTCCAGGCTGTATCTCCTTCCCATCCCTCCTGTATAGCCTTCCGTCTGCTCCTAAATGACAAGTGCCTATATTATTTATATTTCAAGCTCGGTGTTGAGGTGATAAACAAGGTAGATTTAGCACATAGCTAAAGTGAACAATGACTGGGGTGAGTGTGCGGTGAACCTGACTGCAGAGAAGATCTCCCCGGCTCCCTTCGGCTGTACTAGATGAGCATCGGAGAACTAATGAAAGGAACTGCTGCTTGATGGGCTTCTCGCATGAAATCTGCAACATCTGTGATGCTATTATTTGCAGCAAAAAAAAAAGAGGAGGAAAAAAAAATACCTGCAGAATTATAGATGGAAATAATATAATGTTCATGGGGAACAATCGCTGCCTCGGCGCAGGAGACGTGCTACCTGGATAAACAGCTCTGCTGAAAATAATCTAATAGGTGACGGGGAAAAACAGCAGCTGTTTATTCTGCGCTTTTCTTCTAAGAAAACAAAAGAGATAATAAAGTTTGTAATAAAAGATTGAGTTCATCCTTTAGAACGTGCGACTTTATTGATCTGCGCAACACTGACTAAAATTAGACGATAAAACGAGAAAAAGCAAGTTGGATATTTGATGGGGAGTTTCGTATTCTCCTACACATAGCAGAGCTGAGGTTTAAAGGGCTTGTCCCCAAAGGTGGAGTTGGCCGCACGACGGCGTGGTTTTGAGCCGTGGGCAGACGCTTCCATTCATTTCAATGGGCTTGTCTCCTGCGTGGGCCGTGAGCCGCGGCCAGCCACTAGTGGCTGCATTGACATGTATTTAGCTGGTGAATTTTGATCAGCCGCAAGCTGCTGGTAGGACCGCGCCACCCCAAGGCCAACTTCACCTGCAGGGATGAAAGAAAGCAGCGCCCATCTCCTGCACCCGGGTGCACCGCACGTACCGGGGTGAATCAGGGGACAATAATGATCTCACCCCTATGTTGCCACAGATTCCCTTCAGGCCTCTACATACACGTACCTCCCTTATGTCCAAGGGGCAGCCAGGCCTCATGGTCCTCACCTGCAACAGCGGCTGAGCGGGCTTTCTTCCATTTAGCAGGTCCTTGCGCACATCCCTCAATAAAGGTCTAAGACACATCCAATTGTTGTAAATACGGTGCCCCTTTATTGCAGAAAATTCACAGTGCCAGTTACACTCCACGATTTTCCTGGGAGCCATCTGGGAGCAGTATCTGCCCGTACAGTCTTTACCCTAGCCTTCCTCACCCGAGTGACTTTTCCTAGGCTAGAACTGCCTTTGCCCCCAGCAAGGAGGTGCAAGGGTAAGGCCTTAGTTACATCTCAATGCAGGCCTGGCCTTCGGATCCACCTGAGGCTTGTTCCCCACAGGACCCATTACACCTCTGCTCTCTTCTCCTCTGCTGCTAAGAAGACCCAATTTACATAAAGTACTTAACTTATATAAACTCCTTAACTCTCCCAGATGGCTCACAAAATCACAACATAACATGTTCTAAACATTTGCCATGACATCTCCCACCTATGTTTTACCCAGCAACAGCACAAACATAATTACTGACATTTCTCATGGCGACACAGATAACCCCTTAACGACCATGGTACATTACACTTATTCCTCAATCCACCTTCCTACAGGGACAAGCCCTAAAACACTTGGGTTGTCCTCTCTGGTTCCACCCCTCCCACTCAACAACATGATAATGACATTCTTATTTAAAGCTAGCCATACACGTGTCGGATTCCATGGCCAATTGATCACTCACCCAAATTGATTCCGGCAATCTCAGCGGGAATGGGAGCTGCAATCAATCAGCCACTTAAGAGGATCCGATCGCTGCATACCACCTTGTCCGAGTGATCGCGTCCAATTGATCGGGGGCTCAGAATTGGATCCGACAGAGAACCAACATGTTGTCTTACTTTCTTACTTTAGGGATAGGTCTTAATTTTTGGGAAACATGGTATTTTTTTCTGCATGATGTTTTAATAAATAAGTTGAAGTGTAGGAAGGCACAAACCAATGTTTTTAATATATATTATGAAAAAGTCAGAGTATTTGGGTAGTATAACATGCAGCTGCCAAAAAAACATGTAAAATGTTCATGTAATCATTTCATATTTTAATTCAGGGAACAACTCAGTGATCAAACAGTCCAGATACCGAGTGGTCGTACAGGAGGCACGTAATGGAGGCCAGCACTGTCCAGACACTTTGTATGAAGAAAGAGAATGTGAGGACGTCCCTCTCTGCCTGCTGTACAGGTACAAGATTAGATTTTTAATGTATATGTGGGCACACCTAAACTGTCCTTTACTGTATGCTGATTATTGGGTATACAAGCATGCTGAGCATGGGCATGGTGCCTTGTGTCTCCAATTATAGCCAAGAGAAGCATACTAAGCATGCCAGCTCGGATTGGCATCAGTGCTGGACATGTTCAGAATTAGAGATGGTCACGAAATTGCGACTAGTTTTTTTTTTGGGAGTTAATTGCACAGCCCCTGAACAAGGTATTGTTATAGGGTAACTATGGCAGACATAGGGACCTTCTCATAGTGAGGGGATAGAGGATAGTGCAGGTAGGGTAGACCTAACAATTAGTCCACCTTCCACCAGGGGGAGCTCCACCTCAGACCATATAAAACTGCTTGCCCCATTCTGCTCAGTGTTGCTGTGGATGAAGGTGTGAGAGAGAAGCAGCTAGGGGCTCTCTTCCAGCCAAGGAGCAAGTTAGGGCTTCTTTCCACTTATGCGGTGGTATCCGCTCGACTGCGGCCGCTACTGACTGCAACCATAGCCATCCATTGGCCACTTGGTCTCCACTTGGGCAGCCATGTGCGGATGCAGATGCGGTTTTAAACGCCACCCTATCGTGTTTTTGTCCGGATGCCACGCCCAACCGCATCCCTGGACAAGGGGCATGCACAATGCACATGACGTCCATGTGCGACCACATGCTAAACCGCATAGGTTGCCGTCAGTAGCGGCTGCAGCCACGCAGATAGCACCACATCCATCAGCATATGGTCGCATAAGTGGAAACAAGCCCTAAGAAAGAGTGTGAGTGTCTTCCGAGCAAAACAGCTTTTTTTTATTAAAAAAATTTGCCCTGAACATGGTATCATCACCAAACTTGCTGGAGAAGTGATGGGGTTATTCTCTACTACAAAAAAAAAGTATTGCTCTAACACAAATAGGTTTCTGCATAAATTACGTTCAAAGACAAATGTTGGCGGATGAATATGTAGGCGGATATTCAGAATCTCGAATATGTCTGACCATGCTGGAGATGTAGATGATTGTGGGAACGTTATGAAAAAAAAATCATAAATTAGGTTTAAAGTTTTGACTCTAAAATTGCTACTTGACTTATGCAAAAATACATATAATAGAATAATATTCTTGGGTAATGTTCCACCAGACCTTCTCTACGTCTCCAGAAATTGTGGTGATGGTACCAAGTTCATAGGCCAAGAAAACAACACTTGATAGATGCAGGGCCGCCTTCAGAAATCCTTGGGGCCCCATACTCTGAATTTTTTAAAAGCTAAAAAGCTGGATGGGCTAGCTACTCCTCTCCAAATCCACAACTCCTTTCCTTCCGACTGAAATTGTGGAGCGGCGGGGGAGGGAGTCAGGGTTGCGATGCTGTCACTGTCAGACAGTCTCCTATGAGGCAGTGACAGTGTCGCTACCAACATACTACACCCATCCACCCCCCATCCCCCCACAACTTAAGTTGGAAGGAGGAAAGTATGTAGTTCGAGGCCCAAGATGATGCCCACCATACCCCTCTAGCTGCAAGTGCTTGGGACAGGGTTGCCCCCTCTCCCCCCCTGACGGCGACCCTGGATAGATGACACGTTCGAGTATAGCATGGTGACATCACAATGACGTTACCACACTGCGCTCAGACACCTACCGGTTGAAAGGGTATCAAGGCACACCACTTTAGGTGCCCCATTCCTGTTCAGTACTTTGGATGGTAGTGATGGCCGAACTGCCCGCAAGGCGGACAGTTCGGCCGTGAACAAGCATGTTCGCCCTCCTTCTCGCCAGCGGACAGTATGGGTGTTCGACCTGCCCTGTTCGCCGGCGAGAAGGAGCCCCCTATTCTTCCTCAGGGTGGGATCAGAAGCAGCGTGATCCCGCCGCAGGAAGAATGTTTTCACTGAAGACCGGGTAGAGAACAGTGAAAAACCAGCTCGCAAACCCGGATGTAACGTTAGTGACGTCACATCCGGTTAGCACAACCAGGAACTATGCATTTCAGGTGCCTAGAGGCGGGGAATTTGAATCTGTCCGCAAACGGGCGGACTTTTTTAAAAGTCCGATCCGCCCGTTCACAGACGGACATGGCTGAAGTTCGGCCATCACTATTGAATGGGGACAGTCTCTTTGAATGGGGACAGTCTCCATCCAAAGGAATGCAGATCGAGCAGGATTTACAGACCTGTCTGAGGCCAGCTAGATCTCCCTGTCTTGGAGTGGTATCGATTGGTCCCACTTGAAAACAGGAGTGGCCACATTAAATGGGCACTAGATAGATGGGCATGAAGGTGCACGGCGTGACGTCAGTGCTCGAAGCGGTCATTGATCTAGGGCCCATCTATGTGTATATGGCCACCTTTAGACTTTGAGGATCTGTTCTCAAGCATAGTCCTTTATCATGTCTATTAAATGCTTTTCAATTATAAAAAAACAACACTATTGCTGTATAATGTAAGGAAGGAATGCAATGATGGAGACTAGTGAGGTCAGAGATATCTCTCCTATAATAACCAATCTGTGTGTGATACAACATTAAATCTGAGGATGCACAGCTATAGAAGTGTCGTCTCTCTGTCATCTCTGAGTGATATCGCTGTCAGACAATTTCAGAAGCTTTATTGAAGAACTGGCTCGTGGTTTGGAGATAAGTATACGCTGCGAGACATGAGATAGTAACAGTAAAAGCATTTTCAAATGTATCTGGAGATAAAATAAGAAGAGGCGGAGGAAATAATTCAATTATGTGTTTTGTACATATGAGGATTTTCTGTCCATTGAAAACGCTTGCAAACATAAGATATGGTCACGAGCAACTATTGATGCTTTTAATTAGTTGGTTACTCTAAAGCAGTGGTTCCCAAACTGGTAGACGGGCTCCCCTGGGGGGACAAGAAGGTATTCCAGGGGCCCTCATTCTAAACCTGTGTTTGAATAGGGAGGGGGGCTCAATAATCTTCCTAAATAGAAAAGTTTGGGAACCACTGCTCTAAAAGTAGCCATACATGCCCGATTGCAGTGTGATGCCATCTTTACGCTGTAGTCGGTCGCTCAGAGGACCTTAGCACTCCCTTTGTGTGTAGGGCATTGCTTTGGATGGGGATGGGGACACTAGAAGATGTAGAGAAGGGTTGGGGGTACACTACAAAAAGTATGGCTTTAACACAAATAGTTTTTGCATAAATTAAGTCCAATATCAAGGCAACATTTTTACTTTGAACTTAATTTATGCAAAAACTGCATGTGCTAGAGCAAAACTTTTTTTTTTTCGAATGTTCCCCCAACCCTTCTCCACATCTCCGGCAATTTTATTGATGATACAATTTTCGGAGGTTTTGCAAGCAGCTCACAAAGTCAGCTTGTTGAAAATTTTGACCATCGCTATTGCTAGCTTCCTTTAATTATCTCACCCCTTTCATACGCTGCTGCACATAAGCCATTGGAGTACACACAGACACTAAACCACCATCAAGTCCCCAAAGCCAGGAATACAATTGCTTCTAATTTCCTTTTAAAGAAGAAGAAAAAAACCATTAAGCTCCTTTCCAATGTATAGATTTCGGAATATATTTGTGTTTGTTCCCATAGCGATGGCTGTATAACGGCAGGGGACCGGCCGCCTCTGTAATATTATGTGGCCGAGCTATAAATATGTCTGCCGGCCGATCAATATCTGCGATTCAAGTTCTCCTTCATCTTAAATGGCAGAAATAAAAAGATGTTTTAGTAAAGAGGCGCTGCGATGTCGGAAGGTGACGGAACTGACATATAGTGGAGGAGTCTGATTCTCATCTCCATCCCCGGAGTCTTCAGACACGGAAACTGATCTTACGGTTTTAAGAAACAGACACACCTGAGGAATGATTTGGCATTTTATCTTCTTACAGAAAAAAGGCAAAACATGTGCCGAAAGGAAGGATAGGAAGGAACGGCAAAGCGGAAAGTTAACTGCTTCTGTCAGTGAGATGGGAGTCAAGGCGGCTAATTTGTGGGTTTTCCAATAGTTCAGAAAAAAGCATTTGCAAGATATACGTATGTGGTCAGCAGAATCTATAAGTCAGTCGTTGTCAACCTGTGGGTCGAGACCCCCTTGGGGGTCAAACAACCATTTCACAGGGGTCACCAAGTTTTCTGCAAGCAGCATTGCTGATGCCCGTAGCAGGTGGGAAGTTAGGAGGAAGAGTAAGGGTCCCCACACACGTAACGAGCCACTGCCGACTTTGCAGGCGGCCGATGTGCCTGCGCGCTTGCGGCCGGCGGTCAGCAGCAAAATTGGCCGCAGATGCCCACATGGGGCTGATCCCTGTTGCCCCTAAGCTCAGTCGGCCAGAGAACAGACATGTCCATAAAACACAAAGGGTGCCCACCGATACTGTGAACGATGGAGTGTTCACAACTCTTCACCGAGATTTTTTTTTAAAATGGCCTCCATTAATATAAAAGCCTGATCAAAAATCACGTCCATTCATGTCTATGGGCATGACCGGTGTCCCCATTAGAGATGGCTGAATTGTTTTTTTTCCAAAACTTTACCATTTCAATGATTTTGAGTTAATTGCAAAGCCCCTGAGCATGGTATAATCACCAAACTTGCTGAAGATGTAGAGAAGGGTTGGGGTATACTACAAAAAAATTATGTCTCTAACACAAATAATTTTTGCACAAATTAAGTTCAAAGTCAAGTTAAAATTCCGAAAATCTAACTTAATTCTTGCAAAAACTACATGTGCTAGAGCAAAGTTTTTTTTAAATGTTCCCACAACCCTTCTCTCAGCAATTTTGGTGATGATAACATGTTCAGAGGCTTTGCAATCTGCTCACAAAGTCAGGAAGTCGAAAAATTTCACCATCTCTATTTCCCATCCAAAGTAATGCCCTGCACACAAGGGGTGTCTGCCGATCCTCTGGGTTACGTTAGGTGTAAAAAGAAAACTTTGGGAAGGTGGGGGTAGTTGGGAAGGATTCTTAGTGAAGCCAGGAAGATTCATGGTTATCCAATTGTTTAAAAAGCATTTGCAGATTATCTAGTATCTCAAGTCAAGATGAACATCTTCATTTAAAAAAAGCAGATACATATTTTATTATTTGTGTTGCTCCCAGCAGCATGCAAGGTACACACACAGCATATAGCCACAACTTTATCTTTCTTACCATATAGAGGAACCCGCCGCAGTCAGCGCTACATTCAGCTCTCCTGTGCAGTCACCATCATAGGGCTCTGGTGCCAGGGATCAGTGGTGTGTTCCCTCCTCTCCATCACAGCAAGGAGCTCCACCCTCTGACGCATTTCACCTACGATCTGGTCATAACCATAAAGGACAATTAACATGCACTTCACCAAAACCAAAAAGTCAGCACTTCCTATTCCCAAGTTTTACACAGTTGTTCTCCATGGATCAGAATATCATTAGACCCTCCTATGCTGGAACCACCAGTGGCTGGTCTCCACTCCTCTGTTACAGTTCTGCCATGATCTAGGTTAGTGATGAGCGACTAGGCATTATTCGAATTCGCGTAATTTCACGAATATCTGCCATAATATTCGATTCCATATTCGTAATCTCGAATATCCGCACTTACGACATGAATTGCGATCTAAACATCGCAATTGCGATCCAATATGCGCAATGCATGCAAGTCAATGGAGAATGGCGGAATCCGAAATTGCGATTATCCAAAAAAGCGCAATTGCGATCCAATATGCGCAATGCAAGCAATGGAGCTCGGATATTCGACTGGGAGAATATCCGTCATTTCCGTTTTAAAAAATCGCATTGCGATTATATAATCGCAATCCCATTCATTGCAATGGATCGCGATTATAAAAGCGCAAAAAATCGCAATCGCGTCGGATATCCGATGATATATTCGCGAATATTCGCGAAATGGTGAAATAGCGATATTCAAGCTAAATATTCGAAAATCGAATATTCGAGCTCAACACTAATCTAGGTTCAGGCTTGGAGTCCAGTAGCTGAAAACAGCAATTTAGATGCAGGCAGGACCAATGCACAAACAGGGGCAGTTGAGAGGCAGCAAGAAGAAGAGTAGTCAGGAACAAGCGTAGGTCAATAGCCAATGGTGTCAGGTAAGTCATGGAGCAAGAGCAAGTGTAGTCGGATGATACAAGCCAATGGTCGGTAGTGATGGCCGAACTTCGGCCAAGTTCGTCCACAAACTGACGTCACTTCTGGTACCTGGAACGCACAGTTCCCGGTTTCTCTATCCGGATGTGACAACACTGATGAGAGACCGGCTTCTCTCTGCGGTCTCTCGTCAAAGAATTCTTCCACTGGCCAGATCGTTCTGCTCCTGATCTGGCCAGCGGAAGAATAGTCACTTTCTCCCCGCTGGTGAACAGGGCGGGTAGAACAAAAAAGCAAACTTGTTATGTTGCGGACAGTTCGGCCATCACTAATGGTCGGTACACAGATGATGATACGGAAAACACAAAAAGCAGCAAGGAGTAAGATATTGGCAGGGAGCACAATATTCTGGCAATGAAGCAGAGCAAGGACATGGTTTTTATAGGAAGTACATGGGAGGGGCCAAGGGTTCAGGGTTCAACTTGTTAAGGAGTCTTTGTAGAAGGTATCCAACAAGGTACTATATCAAAAATTCAGGTGGCACAGCAGACTGAGCTGCAGCCAGACCCTGAAGCATCACTGGGTTCTATACCAACAATGTCATTACTAGCACACAGTAGTAAAAAGTCTAAAAATTTTATTTAACCGCATGTCATATCCGACCATTCCTTTCTTCATGCATTTCACCCACTCTGTGGTTAGCCGTAGCAATTAAGGACAATGTATTTGAGGAAGAAAGTTAGCAAACCACAAAAAACTCAAAGAGAACATACAAACTTCACATCAAGTAGTGTATTGGCTGAGATTCAAAGTGGGCCCTATAACTAAACCACAAGAGTCTCGGAGTGGTGCTAACCGCTCATCCACAAGTTCCTAAAATCCTTCGTTAATCAGGCTCATTATCTCAACATAAAGCAGATAGGAAGCGCAATCATAGTAGATGATTTTCCTTCTTGCTGTAATCTATCACACCTGTGCAGAGGGAAAATATCCAAAGTATTACAAAAAAATATATGATTTATTTATGGAGAACATTTTATTGCTGTGCTTTTTGCTCTATAAGATGCATCCCCCACCCCATATGTGCGTCATATAGAGCAAATATATGGACTGTCCAATAATTAGTGCAGAAAACTTGACTGCTGCCACCTGCCACCAGTGTTTCTCAGCTCTGTGTCTCACTTTGATTACTCTTTCCTTTCCCCTAGGGGGGAGTGATTAGAGCAGAGAGGAGAAAAGATGCACCCAGGCTGTGTGAATGTTACTCCTCTGCTCTGAACACTACCTACTCTCTTCTCCTAGGTGCCATGTATCCAGAGAAGGAAGAGAGGAGAGCAGGGAGTGAACAGAGCAGAGAGGAGAAAAGATGCACCCAGGCTGTGTAAATGTTACTCCTCTGCTCTGAACACTACCTACGCTCTCTTCTCCTAGGTGCTGTCTATCCAGAGAAGGAAGAGAGGAAAACAGGGAGTGAACAGAGCAGAGAGGAGAAAAGACACATCCAGGCTTTGTGAGTTACTCCTCTGCTCTGATAACTCCTTGTTCTCCCTCCTCCTAGGTGCTGTCTATCCAGAGAAGGGAGAGCAGGGAGTGATCAGAGCAGAGAGGAAAAAGACACTGGTGGAAGCTGTTAACAGGCACTGAGCGTCTCTCTTCTCTATTCATTCCCTGCTCTCTATTGACACTTAGAAGAAGGGAGAGCAGGAGAGAGAGAGGAGAGCAGGGAGTGATAAGGACAGACATGACAAAAGATGCACCCAGGCTGTGTAAGTGTAACCCCTCAGCTCTTATCACTTTTTCTGAGTGGCCAGAGTGAGACACAGAGCAGAGAGATACTGGCGGAAGCTGGAAGCAGGTGCTGCCTGTCTTTCCGCTTCATTCACTCCCTGCTCTCTATTGATATTTAGAAGAAGGGAGAGCAGGAGAAATAGGAGAGCAGGGAGTGATCAGAGCACAGAGGAAAAAGACACACCTAGGCTGCATAAGTGTTAAGGCCCCCACTTGCTACATGTACAAATGAGCGACAGAGTGCATCGTGATGACGTAATCATGCTGCACTCCATCCCTTAAAGTATTGGCGGGCACCCTTTATGTGCCGCCCCTAAGTTTGAATGGGGCCATGGCTCATGTATGGAGGCCTTTACTCCTCTGCTTTCATCACTGCCTCTGAGTGATCAGACTAAGACACAAAGCAGAGAGACACTTGTGGAAGCTGTTGAGCTAGCCATACACGGCACGGAATCCCTGGCTGATCGATTCACCATCCGATCGATTCCGGCGATTCCGCCGGGATCCTCAGGTGTGATCGATCGGCCAATTAAGGAATCCGATCGCTGCATACCACCTTGTCCTGCCGGATCCGTGTCCGATTGATCACCTCCCGGAATGCAACTCCCGCTGATCTGGGCAGAATCGGACCCGAAAGACCAACATGTTGGTTCTCTGGCGGATCCGATTCTGAGCCCCCGATCGGTCGGACCCGATCGGACGGACAAGGTGGGCTGCACGCGATTCCGGCACGATCGTTTCGCGGGCACGCGCCCGGAATCGATCGTCCCGGAATCCGGTGGGAAACTGACCTGTGTATGGGAGCCTTTAGAAGCTGCATGTTTCTCCTCTCTATTCACTCCCTGCTCTCTATTGACACTGGGAAGAAGGGTGAGCAGGAAGTGTTCACTGCAGAGAGGAGAAAAGATTCAACCCCTGTATACATAGTATATACAGTGTTACGTCTTTTCCTCCGGTGCATCTTTTAGTGTGCGACACTCAAACTATGTAACCATTGAGCATATGCTACACTTACCCTTGAGAAAAGAATGACTATTTTGTTTTTGGGGTGGACTGACCCTTTAAGGAATATAAGATGATAGAATTCTGAAATTTCTTAGGACTGATTAGCATTGTGTGGTCTAATAAGGGAATTCTGGATGTCTAAATTAGTGAGGAGAAAACAGCCTCAATATGTCTTCACTACATTAACGTCACCATAGATGGAAACATCCACTTCCCACCCAGCAGGGAGAGAGCCGTAATACCATATTTTGTAAAATGAATGACAAGAAAAATGTAATTAACTTTCGATCTTCAGCGCAGCAAAATCTATTTCTCCCGCACGCATGCAGCTGGTTTATTTTTCACAATTAAATGAGAATTATCAACGCTGCCTTAGCGGCAAATGTCCACCGATTTGATGAGAATTCATTTCCCAATCTGCAAGTCAATCAGGAGGAAAACACAATTACACGTCTGCGCACCTGTTCTCACAGACCTACCTTGTAATGATTCACAGGTGGAGACCTCAAGACTGGAGTCAATGCGTCCTTGTGCCAGACTACGTGAGACAGGGCATAGCGGGGGGCACCGAATCCTGCGGCCCGGGGATACAATCTAGAGGTAAGCCGCACTTCCAAAAATCTTCTCTACTAAATTGACTCCGTGCATGAGAATATTGCTGAACAAATTAGGCAACGGCGGACATGGTGGCAGTCGCAGAAAAATGATATTTATTTGTAGTTTACTATTGAATTCATCTAGGTAATCAGTAAAATCTTATGAAGCGTATTATTTGTCTTTCGAATGTGGTTACCAGGCCCGTTTTCTGATGATGGAATTGTTGAGTGGGGTTTTGCTATCATTCTGCCAGGAAAGTTATTGGGGGGGGGGGGGGCTAGTGGTCCATCCCCCAACATCCCCCACAACCCCCTCGACCTGATCTCAGTGCGCCAGTGGCGGATGCATGAGGAAAAGAGCACCTGGGACCATTGGGGGCCCTGTGCACCCCCATACTCCGCTTAGCAGGAGAAATGGCCCTGGTGGTTGCATACAAACACTATTATGGTTTAAGAGAAGATTGATTTCCATCAACTGGACAACTGAACCCCACCACAGCTGTGTTCCTGTTCGATGACAGGTTCCCTCTTACATATTTGTATACTGTACATCTGCCACATCCCATTAATATATATACCAAAAAGACCGATCTGGGAGCAGATTTTTATGCCCAGTTTAGGTTAATCATTCATATTTGGACAACTTTTCTGTTGCACTTTTTTAGAACTGCAAAAGTAAAGCAAGCATCTGTGATCATGTCTTGTAGCAGAGAAACCGCCCAATAATCTTAAGCTAGCCATACACGTGTCGGATTCCATGTCCGCTCGATCACCCATCCGATCGATTCCGGCGATCTCAGCGGGAATCGGAGCTCCGATCGAGCGGCCAATTAAGTGATCCGATCGCTGCATACCACCTTGTCCAGCTGATTCCGGGACGGATCCGTGTCCGATTGTCCACCTCACAAATGGCAACTCCCCCTGATCTGTGCAGAATCAATCTGATGGAACCAACATGTTGGTTCTCTGTCGGATCCGATTCTGAGCCCCGGAACGGACGGACCTGATCGATCGGACAAGGTGGGCTGCACGCGATTCCGGCACGATCGTTTGGCGTGCACGCGCCCGGAATCGATCGGCCCGGAATCAGACAGGAATCTGACCCGTGTATGGGGGCCTTTACAGAAACAGACAGAGGTTGATGGCATAAGCACATCACCCAAAATCTACCTTGAATTGACATGGTTGAGGGGACACAAAAGTAGATTTGGCCTATGAAATTACATATCGTACCCCTTGAAGAAGCCTTCAACAAAACGCGCGTTGGGGTGAAATTTTGAAATTTTGACATTTTAATTGTCTAAGCATGTGTACAGATGTGACATCCGCAGCATTGCACATTGTTTGTGATTGATATGGCGGTCATTACTTCATTGTTTGCACTGTGTATAATCAATTTATTGCTTTCACATATTGAGTGGCCCGTCCCCTCACCCTCGTCTATTCAAGGGGAAATTTGGGGTGATGTGTTTATGCCATTATCAACTTCTGTCTATTGTTTTGGGATGTTGGCCACTATACATCTGAGAGGGGAGTTTTATTAATTATAAAATCTTACAAAAACCTCTGGAAGAGCATGACATTGTGAATGGATTAATGGAGTAAGGTAAAGATGAGCAACGCATTGAGGGCTTGTCCCCACTTGGGCGGTGCCATGAATCGCACCCATAGACTTGAACGGACGCGGTCAAAATTTGTGTGTGGACGCGATTTTTAAATGCGTCCATAGTGAATGGGGAAGCTGTTTCACAATAAAGTAAAGATTCTATTTACCATACTTGAGTGACTGTGCGGTCCAATATAGGGTACTGGAATGCATTGGAAATTTAGAGCTGGCTGGAGGGATCTGCAATTCCATGGGGATGGCAGGATGATTGTCTGGAGCGCTGTTGGTTTTGGATTTTGTCCTCCTTTCACCTCATCTCTCATCTATATTTTTTCTTTGACATTTTCTTCTTTCTGAAATGTTATCTTTATCTTCTCCTTTCCCTTCTTTCTTCCCTCTCTAAAATCTCTACAAAAAAAGATAAAGTTTCTAAAACTTTCCAAGTCTTTTAACAACATAATAGATTTTGGAGCCGGACTTGGAATTTCTTGCATGAATGGCTACAGAGATAATTATTTGCTAGCTCCTTGTAGATGTCATAGTGTGTAGTACATGACTCATTTCCATATGTTATATTACGTCTTGAGTCATCCCTAAACTGTCATAAAAAGGTAATTGGGTGACCGGAATGATATTCAGATATGAGTCTAAATATAGATTTAATTTTGAGTCCTCAATATGTCCAAAATCTCCTGACAATGCTTCTTTAAAGCCTGGAGGTGTGACAGTTGTCTATATGGAGTATATTTTATGTATATTGTATGCATCTTTGTACATTTCAGGAGGTTGTTTTGGGGATCTATAGTGTTGAGCTTGAATATCCAAGTTGCATCTATTCAAAATCTATTAGAAAGTTCACAAATTTCGCAAATATGGCGGCAGATATTCCAAATTTCGAATATTCACTGCATTGGGAAGCTTATGGCCATGTATTGCAATTACATATTTGTAATGCGAAAATAAATACCATGTGGACATTCAGTTTAAAGGTGATCCCGAATATATATGTGCAATGCATGGCCATACACTCGAATTGCGAATATCAAATCAAATATTAGAAGAATTATTCACGAAATATTGCCTATGCCGCTCATCACTATTGATCTATTTGTTTTAGAAATGTTAGAAATGTTCATGGACAGGCTTTTTCTGAAGCAACTCAAAATAATTGCATCGATATGGGACGGGACACAGGTTTTAATTGGAGAAGTGTAAGGTGAGAGTAATAATAAAACACCGCCAATCAGAGACAGAAACTGCATGCACACTGGTCGGCACGCATACAGACAGATAAGGTCTTATGCTTCTTTGTCGGTGTGCACTCTGACCAGAGTGCATGCAGTCTCTGACCCCAATTGGCAGTATTGGCAGGGAGGCATGCACTGAGGGTGGTGGGAGAGAGGTGACTAGATGACTCCTCTCAGGAGTCGTTGACTGTGAAGTTAATGAGTTAAGTCTTCCATTATTGCCCTAGTTGTCAACATCTTTGCAATCTCTGAGTTCCATCCAAGCCATCCAATCTCTCACTTTTTGATTGCTAAATATTTCTTTCTTCATTATGGAGAATTCATCAAGGAGTGTGACACCATTATGCAGTGGTTCCCAAACACAGGGCCCCCCTTTTCTTGATAGGAACATTATTAAGCTACACTCATGCAGAACCTCTGCGCCCCCACCCCTGGGATACCCCCCCCCCCTGATTTGGGTACCAGGGTACCACTGCTATTATGAATGACCTACAATTTCTTAAAAAGCCCATTGACTACTGGGCTCCTGAGGAGTTTAAAGATGGTATCATCTGCTATCATTGACTGCTAGTTACCATGCATTATGCATATATATATATTATGAAATTGCTCTCCACATGTTATTTTTAGATGTAATACTTTATTTCTTTGTGTATATGTTTCTTTGAATCTGCATTAATGATTTCAATGCTAAAATGTGCACTTTTCCTTCGCTTACTGGACCATTGACAAAGTTTTCAACAGATTGGAAGCTAATGCTACGGCATACAATGGCATTGCGTATAGTTGTGTTTTTTTAATCATGTGACATTATATTGGAAAAGGATCAGCATGACTGTGTGCCTGTGCACAATGCCAGACAAATACATAAATGGTTTATTGTGATAAAACTATGTTTTTCTACACAGAACCATGGCCTTAACCCTACAGACACTGTGACTGTCAGCAAGGTCTTTATATACATGTGCTATATACACTCACATCTGTGTAGGTTCTCATTCATCCAGGTCATTGTATATTGGTAGTGTTTAATTCAAACAACTGGACTTGCTGTGTTTCTTTGGACTTTCTCAATTCTGAATGACTGTACACAATCTTAGTGTATCTTCATCTAAAAGAAAAAGGACACACATTTGAGGATTCACAAGTTCACATTCTGGATAGGGAGCAGGATTGGTTTTGAGGCGTGAAGGAGAAACCAAGCTTGAACAGGGGTGGGGTGGAGGGGTGCGACATCTATTGTCTGCCACATACAATGCCATCTTAACACCTCTCTCTAGGCGGGTTAATAACACCTCACGGCTCCAAATAATGCTAATGCAGTAACACCTAACTCCATGAGGCTCAGACCCCATGCTGGTTAACATTATGTGGATTGGAGCTATACCCCATACCTGTCTAAGCCTCCCGTTTTGGCCGGGAAATCCCGGATTTTTCCCGGGTTCTTAAAATCGAGCTGTTCTAGCAGGGAGGGGGCGTAACTCTCCCTGCTAATGTCCCATCCCGCACATTATTAGTGCAAGCGGGTGGGACATTAGCAGGGAACGCCCTCTCCCTGCTTGATCAGCCAAAAGACCGGGCGGACGACGGAAGTGACATCAATTACGTCATTTCCGGTACGTGGAACGCGGAAGAACCACGATCCATGTACCGGAAGTGACGTCACTGACATCATTTCCTGTACGCCCCCCCGGGTCTCCAATGCCAAAACTTGACACGTATGCTATACCCCAGAGTATTTACTCCAGTCAAGATCATATAAAGTCACTCCGAATTGAAAAAGCCAGTCGGATGACTAGTGAAAAAAATTAACACAGCAAGTCTAGTTGATTTGAATTAAACACTGAAGATATATTAAATCACAAATCCCTTTTTGGCATAATGAGCCACTTGCCAACGTCTTGTTTAAATAAAAGAGGATGAATGGATGGCACAACTTAATATTTATGGACAAAAGGGATTTGTTAAAGACCAACAAACTTATATAGGTGTGTTGATCATTGGTGCACACTCTGACCATATAGTATATACAGATTGTACCTGAGAATTATAAGACAGATTTTTGGAAGCCACTAGAAGTGGTTACAATGTGCTAATGGAGCTCAGCTGTAATGTGTTAATGGTGTTCAAGCAGAGAAATATTTGTTCAAATCAGAATAATTAACATCTATTCACATGGATAATTTCTGAACAAGTTGTCATATTGTAGCATGCAAGAGAATGCAATATCTCATTATGGACCTTACATGGTGGGATTGATGTGTGATATGCTTCTTTAGTGGTTCTTTACTTAAAAAAAAAACATTAACCTCCCTAGCGCACTGCTGAGGTCCAGATTTCTGTACCAAACGCGCACCATAGACTCTAATAGAGTCTAAACTAGTCTAAAGTCTAGTTTAATGTTGTAGGCCTGTAACTTCCCAATATGTCTGTACAAGGGTCTAATAAACACTCTGACTATAATATGGTCAATTATTATAGTATTACAATTATATTAAAAAAGTACATAAAAAATGAATAAAAGGTATAATTTGAATGATACAATCTCTTAAATACTTATTGGTATGAATGATTTTAAAACGGTATGTATTCATATTTATGTTTTGTTTATAATAACATTTTTATTACAATTGTAAATGTGTTTCGTTTTTGTTTTACTTTGAACTATATTGGATACAGTTATCACTGTATCCAATACAATGCCCTTTGGCACCCTCTGAAAGGGGTTAACTTCAAAGAGCACACCTGGAAATCACACTGGGGGTGATTTTTCAGATGTGCTCTTTGAAGATAACCAAATTTACATTTGAATGTCCCGTTACTTACTTACTTGTCAGCAGTTCAGATCCTGGAAAACTGCTACACAAAAACAAATAAAATGACTTCATGTTTTATCTGATGGTGGCAACATGTTGCATAAGGGCCACTTTCTGATCTATCTTCTCCGGGCAGCAGCTGACATTAAGCCCCCCCCCCTTCTCCTACACAGACAGAGGCTCCTCTGCAGCTCCTTGTGTGAGGGAGAGGGAGGGGGGCGGGTTGTTGTCAGCTGCTGGCTGTGTGAAGAGAGGCTAATCTCCTCTCTTCACAAAGTCTCACAGACATGATGCTGACGTCACATCTGTGAGGTTCAGACACAGGGGCTTATGGGAGAGAATTCCCAGTAACCCCTGCAGCTTGTTACATCCTGCCTAGGCGAGACGTAACACAGTGGGAGAGGCTGTCTCTAAAAAGACACCCTCCTGCTGTCAGAAATCGTTTTGTTATTTTTTAGTCAGGGATCTCTGCAGTATCAGCTGAGCTAAAGCTAATACTCCTCCTCAACTCCTCCTGTGTCATTACCTGTACCTGTGTGTTATACTGTGTTGTATCTCCACTCTAATGTATTGTACAGCGCTGCGTAATATGCTGGCGCTATATAAATAAATGTTAATAATAATAAATGTTAATAATAATAATAATACTCCAGAGAGACCTAAGTGGTAGGTCCGCTTTAATCTTTCAATAGAAGACATGCACAAACATGAAAACTAAGGAGAAATAAAAAGTAAAGCACAACTAGAAGAGCGCGTATCGATCAGAAACTGCGACACCTCACATTCATGTAACCCAGACAATCATCGTCGCGGTTGCTTTGTTGGTTCTTCATAAAATATGCATAAAAGTATGTTCCAGCCTTTCGGAGACTTTTCTGTTCTGGCTGTTGTTCAATCAAGCATAGATCATTGAATTCTCGCTCAGCCGACACCTGGGAGATCACTGCTGACATGTCCTCCGCATTAACACTCGCCTCCCAGTCCAGACAAACATTAAACCGCAGCATTTCTAACGTCGGGTGGAAAAACGTTGTCGGGTTGAGCACCATCTGACACCTAACGCAGACGGAAAGTGCAATTACTGCCTCGTTACTTTCACAGTTGTTACTTCAACAAAACAATCACCAATGTGTTAAAATGTTTGCGGTATAGTTCACACTTACAGATTGCCCTCAGCTACAAACCTCCGAGGTGAGAGGGCAAAGTCAAGTCAAAGCACAGAACAATGCACAGCTCAAACTTTGAGGCTATGAAGCACATTTTGTCCATAATATACCGTATATTCCGGCGTATAAGACAAACCCCCACATTTCCAGTTAACATATAGAGTTTGGGATATACTCGTTGTATAAGATGACCCCCTCTTCGAACGCACGCCAAATAAAAAATGTTATGCCTACTCTCACTTTCAACCCCCAGATCTCCAACACCCTTAAGTGTGTTAAGATCGGATTTTTAAAAGAAAATTCCACCATCTCTATTGGTGACCAGATCCAAACTTGGTATGGCTTACCTGTCACAGCCGTGCCTGCACCTTCCCACCGCATCGAGGTTCTGTGTGCTTTTTACTGGTACCATCTCCCCAACATCAGTGATGACTACAGGGAGGTGGATAGTGCCATCACCATATGTCTGTATTATATTACAGGCACTGGTGTCCCAAGTCCTTACATGTCCAGCACTAGTGATGGGGAGGTGGAGGGTGTGCTCGCAATATGCCTATATTGTGTTACAGGCATAGGCATCCTGGGTCCTCACATTCAGTGCTGGCGCTATGGGCGGGCCATGGGGGACCAGGCCCGCCAAGTCAGGTCTGTGTAACTGTTCGATTGGGCTCCCTACCTGCACAACCTGTGAGACGTAGGCATGCCCCCCTGATTGGCTGCTTCTGGCGCCGACCCTGTTCACATTCCCGGCATCGGTGATGAGGCAGCAAGTTAACATGGGAGGGGGGAGCAGCCAGGAGATACAAACTGATAACATGGTGATTGGTTTGTATTTTCCGTACCTGCATTTGGAAACTTTTAAAAAATGAATTTAACCGTCATGGGGGTTATCAAGATGCATAAAATTCAACATTAGCATTAGAGATGGTTGATTATTTTTTTTTTTTTAATCCAACCATTTTGACAATTTCGAGTTAATTGCAAAGGCCCCTAAACATGGCATCACCACCAAACTTACTGGAGATGTAGAGAAGGGCTGGGGGTGTACTACAAAAAATAAGTATTGCTCTTACACAAATATTTTTTGCATAAAGACTTTGAACTTAATATAACTTGCTGTATTTATCGATGGCTAACACTGTACAACACTCTACTATAACTTAATATAAAGGAAAAACTACATGTGCTAGAGCAAAGAAATCCTAATGTTCCCACAACCCTTCTCTACATCTCCAGCAATTTTGGTGATGATACCATGTTCAGGGGCTTTGCAATCAGCTAGTGGAAAAATTTGACTATCTCTACTGATGAGCAGGGAGCCCCACAGAGACCACAACTGGAAAGCAGAAGAATCAAAAGGAAAACCATCAGAAGGGTGAGCGATGGAAGTCGTGACCTAAGTAATCAATCTTAGTAATCAATACCGTAATGTATATTGCAATCATGTAGTCATGGTCTCCTGTGCATCCCGGCATAATCAGCTGTTTTCTCTAATGTTTCAACAAAAATCCTCACTTTCATTCATACTGCTGGGGAGGAGAGACGGTTGAATTTTTAAAAAAAGATTTGACTATGAGTTAATTGCAAAGCCCGTGAGCATGGTATCATCTCTTGCTGGAGATGTAGAGGAGGGTTGAGGGTATATAAGTAAAAAGTAAGAAAGCATGGCTCTAAAGGTGGGTTTACACGTCAAGATTTTTGTTTCGTCCAACCTCCGATTCGATTTTTTGTTAGATTTTTTTATCAGATTTCGTTCGTCCATTTATCGAACGTAATTAGATTTTTGTTAGATTTTTGTACAACTGACGCAAAATATCGAATGAAAATAATCGTCGGAAACACGAATGAAGAATCTGTCAGATTTTTGGTTTTAAGGAAGTGATGTATTCTGTGGGCGTTGCTAGGCTCCA
>CM070039.1:6568580-6579676 GCA_036250615.1 Ptychadena robeensis
CAAAGTTAGCTAGCACCATGCAAATTTTCGCCAATGCGAATTTACGCCAATGCGAATTTTAAATAAAATGGCGATACTCACTCACGAAATAGCAGCACGGCACATCAAAAGCAAAGTTCTTTTTTAAGTTCAGTCGAAATATCAGGCTGATTTTCGACTTTTTCGGCAAAAAGTTGAAATGACCCCATCAAAATTCGACTATGCGAATTTTCGGCGAAAAAGTCGAAATTTTCGACCATCCCTAGTCTGCTCCACACAGACATGAAGTGCTAAATTAATCAGTACTCCTGCTAAAGCGATCTAAAGTCACGAAACGTGTCGAGTCAGCACTGCCTTTTGTAGCTCATATGTTAACAACTAATGGTTTGACCTATTATTATTCTATTCTGTTATGTTGTTATGTTATTGTTCAGCCATTTACTACAATTACTATGTTACTATTACTATGTTACTTCATAGCAGTGAGCTACCTGTACTTTTTATCTATGTACGTCTCATAACCTGTAACCCCCATATCCTAGGAAGGGGCATTTTTTAGCTTTTTTTCCTGGGGACCTCAGCCCAGAACTAATATTAACTTTTAAAATTCAGTATAAGTTAACAAACTAAAGCTTAAGGGAAATATACTTTTAAGTGCATACCAAGAACACATTTGTATCACTATGCTCATCCTTGGTGGCATCCATGGCTGCACTATCCAGAATATCTGCCTTTTTATATCTAGCAGCACCAGATGTTCTAAAGCTATAAAGGGCATTATTATTGATAGATTACTGGTGTGTGAGAGTTCACAGACCATAAACTTAGAGTTAATGTGTTTTTTTTTTACTTGGTAACTCTGTACTGTGCCTGAAATAGCATCTAGCACATAGGCAGCATGGCAGTCTGCATAGGTGACCGATCTTGTGTACGGCTCTAACCAATTTCCAGATGAAGAAAAAACACAGAACAACAAGGTCATACAAATACCTTCTCCTTCTTCTGTGGTTGGTACCCAGGAGATCTACGGACCAGGCCAACATGCCGTCAATAAGGCCTGTGCAAGTTTTGTATTTTAGAATAAATTCACAAATTATTGTTATTGGTGCCTGCAGGGAAGTGTTTTTATATTCTAGGGGTTGGGATGTGCCACCCTTGGTACTCATATATGCTATAGGCCCTAACACCAGTTTTTAGGTCCTGGTCGACCAGCTAAAGATAAGGTTTAATGGCACGACATCGTTGCTAAATTTAGTAAAAGGTCTTTAATGAGGTGGACCGAACAAGGTAATATACAAAATCACACAATAAAATCATTCACGTTCTCTACAGCAGAGAAGGTGCTATGGCTTACAATATCCATAAGTCAAAAAGGTACAGTTATATGTACATAAATGCGCTGAAGGAGTTTTTTACAAATTGCGGTACATGTTCATACAATCACGACATAAACACAGCATGTAAGTCGGCCTAGTGGTACATGGTGACTCCGACGCGTTTCGTCCTATATCGCAAGGACTCATCAGGGAGATTGTATTCACTAGGATATTATCTGTTGCGTATGATGGTGTGTACCGGCGGATAGGTAGGGCATGCAGATACCGCGGAAGGGCAGGTCCTCAGTTCCCCCGAGGCAGGGACGCAAGCGGGGATCCCCCCCTGTGTGTGCAACCCCCAAAAGCTGATGGTCCGGGGGTATGCTACCTGTCAGGGTCTCCGTCCGCTGTGCGGATGGGTGAAGTGCCGCGGGATACGTGTGGTCCAGGACACCGGGGGAGAAGAGACAAAACTCCCCACAGGATCCGGAGATCGAATGCACGTGTTCCACGGCGGGGGGGGCTGGATGCGGCCGCCCTGGGTCCAGAGACAACGCTGTAAAAAACTCCTTCAGCGCATTTATGTACATATAACTGTACCTTTTTGACTTATGGATATTGTAAGCCATAGCACCTTCTCTGCTGTAGAGAACGTGAATGATTTTATTGTGTGATTTTGTATATTACCTTGTTCGGTCCACCTCATTAAAGACCTTTTACTAAATTTAGCAACGATGTCGTGCCATTAAACTTTGTATTTTAGAAAGTTGGCATTGATTGGGTTGAATCAGTAAAGTGGGCCAACTGTGGTAACAGTAGAGTTACTGAGTTGACTTTGTGCCAAGTCTACGTGGTTGAAAAATGTCTCCTCACAGTAGTTTGGAAGAATACTAGCACATTTAGACTATCACACATCAAACTACACCTTAATGACCAAATATTCTTTGCTGAGCAGAGCTCACTGATATATAACCTACTAGGATATCTGTAGGCCTCTGATCTCTGACCAATAGCAGAGGCAGTGTCCCCATCGCTGGTTAATAAAAGTCCAACACACAGTGAATTTTGGTGTACCCATTTATCGGTGACACAACAGTACAGCTTCACAGGAAACTGGGTCCCCATCGTACGGTAATTATAGTGCCCATGTGGTGCACATTGCTTAACGTAGGATTGATCCGCGATCAATCACAGCGTGGTGATGTCACCACGCTGTAATTGATCGCCGGTCGATTGAACGGGAATCTACCCGTATGTGGCCAGCTTTAGGCTATAGCTCCACTATGCGCTCAGATGGGCTAATATCAGCGTATCCACTGAGTGCACGCCCCCCATCATTAGGGCCGCATTATCCAATTAGGGTGCAGCCGATAGCACGGCCCCTTTAAATCAATGGGCTGACGTATACCTAAGAGCCTGGGCACGATGATCTGTCCATTGACTGCCAATGGATGTGTCATACCTCAAGCATCCATTACGTTTATGTTGACGTAGAGACTCACATCGACATACATGCCACAGAGGCTTGAAGTGATGTGTCAGGAGCAATGATGGTGTGGAGACAGCCGTGTCATAGCCCATTAACTTCCATGGTGGGGCTTGTGCAATGCACCTGAATTCAAAGCAGAGATTTTAGCGCAGTAGAGCCCAGCCCTTACCGATATTTACAAAAAAAAATTTAGATTTATGCTACAATATAATAAATGAAAGAGGTATTCAGTAGTAAATATATCATTCATTTAATAGGCAGAAAATTATAGGGGAAGTAAAATAAATGGAGGTTCTGAGGGAAAGAAATTATCACAAATGTTGGTCTTCAATTAATTAGACATCCAGAGTCCCGTCAAAGGCCTAGCTATACAGATGGCGCCTAAAACCAAAGTGTTTTCATATTCACCAACGACTGTGACTTGTTTCCTGAGGACACACAATGTCTTTACCATGCTGTGTGGGATGTTGCTTATTAGGACTCACAGTTTGTGAAGATGACAGATCGCTCTACATTCAGGTCCTTTGCTACACCCAGCAGGAGACGGCTCACATCCTAGCAAGTGTCGGCTCGTACAATCTCACTTTAAAACAGTTTTCTTTTAAAGTACTACACGGAGTTTGACTCTTTATTGTACATCAGTTGGATGCATGGGGTAAGTTACTATGGAGATGAAAAGGAAAGACTTTGCAGCGTCAAATCAACTGCACGGCTGTCTATGAGATATCTCATTTACCTCTATGTATCCGTACATCAGCTCCATATACAAGTCACGGCCTCGCTTTATTTACAATGCGTAAACAGGCGACTTCAATCCATTAATCAAAGTCAAAGGCCTTATCTTCTACGTAGGTACTGTATGTCTAGGTATTTGCTGGAACATGGAAAAACTTAAGGTAGCCATACATGGGCAGCGGATTTAAACTTAAAATGTAAAAATTACATTTGTAAAGTTATACTATGTATACTATGACTTACCTCTGAGCTGGTATGATGGTAGCTTAGGGCTCCAGGATCCTAAAATAATCTACTCACCTTCTATTCAGTGGAATTGTATGAGGGATTCCATATTCCAGGCTTAACTCCGGGTGCAATATCTTGAGTGGCCACTGGGGGCGTTCAATGGTTTTCTATGGGTGTTTTCCTCAAGGTACTTTGAATGGAGAGCCGAGATGACAGAATTATCCAACAGACACTGCGCTCAGAGATCTTGGCAGCCAGACCAGGAAGTGAGGGGATGCTACAAGGGATATTTTTAAATTACTCATTGCTCATTTTTTTATGCTTTCCTCCTTGTAATCAGCACTTCTAGTGCGATCCATTTAATAATGTTCTTCTGGTGGTAGGTCCGCTTTAAGATTAACATGAACTTGAAACTTTCCTTAGGGATATAAACTGACCATAAAATATATGAAGTATCTACAATATAATATAACAATGTCATTGTAAATTGAATATAACACGTCAATGTTTTTCTTTTCCAGAGATAATCTGTGTCACTGTCGGAGATCGTCCAGTAGATGTCACCGAGTGCATTAGGTGGGCGGGTCCTGCTCCTCCCACCGTGCAGGAGTGTAACATTCCCTGCAGGGATGACTGCACGTTCACCCCGTGGTCTAAATTCACCACCTGCTCTGCAGACTGCATATCATACAGAATAAGGAGAAGATCCCTGGCTGGTACGTGTCTCTGGTATCCATCTCTGTCTCATTTTTAATTTGAATAACAATTTTTTTTATAATATTCTCCATCTCAAGTGACTACAATAAGGTGCAGTTTAATTTTAATACATTTAATATTCCACTTTTTCTTGATCCTTCATCTTTTGGAATGATGGTTGTAGTTTGGTATGACATTCCCGGTGATGTGATCCAGTACGGGGGGGGGTGGGGGGTTGAATTTGGGAGAATTCTTCCATGACTGTGATTCATCTGCTCATGAATTGATCCTGGAGTTGATGGACTTTGATGAACTCCTGATCACGTTCTAATAGAACTTTCCATTACAGCAATGATGAATGGTGCTCTACTGTGGAGATGCAGCTGCTCTGTCCTGCTCCCGCTGTTACTTTAATTGTACTTAATATGTTAATTTTTAGCAATCAGGGCACATATGATGTATATGTTGTTTTTGTCTTTATTTTGGTCTGCCTTTGAGGTGCATTAAACATAAAAGTAGCAAAACATGGAGCATGAGAAAAATGAGAACTTTTCTCCTGCAAGACATCCCATGAACATCTGATCATTCTTTTCCGATTGCCTGGTCAGAATAAACTGACCATGACTCATTTCTGCTCAATCAGGATCAGCCAACCAGAGCTGATCAAACCATATGCTTCTGCATTAATTATCTTGCAATTTTTTCTATGAGAACTTCCCATCAGATAAAAATATTAATACATTAATAGGGGTTTGAGGGAGGTTAAGGTTAGGGTTAGGGGGTTTCAAAGGTTAAGGTTAGTGAATTGGGGAGGTTAGTTTTAGTAAAACCCCCCAAGCCCCTTATCCTAACCCCTGAAGATCACCCCTGAAGCTAAACGCCACCCCCTAACCCTAACCCTGTTACGAGGCAGGCCCATGGGTAGTGAACCAGGACACCGGCACCAATGGTAGTTAACCAGTTAACTTTATTTGTGCCAAGGCAAAGAATAACGGAGGGACTGTTTTCCCAAAAGGAAAGTCCTTAGAATGTTTATAAAACTGGCAACTTTCTCCCAGTCAAGCAAGTCCAGCAACAATCTCTTAATCTTTGGCTCTGAGGATTCTCTCCTTCCAGAGGGACTTGTAGGGGGGCTGGGCCAACTGTTCCTGCCGCACTGGCAACCACAGGTCGAACCGACCGGCCGTCTCAGCTGGCGATGGTAACTTTAACTAAAGGCTGGGACTCACCCAGAACAATGGCCCCTCGGGCACCCACAGGCTGTTTTGCCCTGGAGCCACCTGCACGCTCCAAACTCTCTCCTAATGAGGCCAGGGACTCTCCAAAGCCACACCTGCAATGACACCCAGGCTCCTCTCTCTGGAAAGAGGCCACACTTCCTATGTTGAGGCCCTTTTTATCTCTGACCCAGTGCTCCCCCCTTGCAGTCTGGCTGACCCCCTGACAAGCTGAACCCTGTAGGACATCTCAATGGGGTAGGCCAACTCGAGAAAAATAAAGTATGTCTCCATTCTGCCAGCTTGTTGAAGTTCCTAGAGCAACACATTTCTGAGGAAATGGAGTCTCAAGAAACCTTCCTCCTACTTACAACCGACTAGTAACATCTTAATTTGTTTTCATGTTGTCATTAGGGATAATAATGACCACCATTACATCATTATTTATACACTATCCCAGCTTCATAGTGGGCAATGTAGTCAACATTCAGTTGACCTCTGAACCCTCAACACAAGCTCAGACTTATTTAAAGTAACTTAAAGTGAACCTACCACCATAAATTCATCATTACATTAATGGCACTAGAAGTGCCGATAATAGGGAGGAATGCATACAAAAAAAAACAAAAAACTTACCAGTAAGGAGTAATTGAACAAGATCCCTCGCAGCCCCTCTCTCACTGGCTCTGATGGATTGCCCCCCTAAACTCACCTCAAAGATAGACGCATAAATCTCTACTCTCGGCTCTGCATTAAAACGAATTAGACAAATTGTCCCATAGAAAACCATTATAAACGCCCCCAGTGGTCACTTACAATTTTGCACCCTGAGTTATACCATAGAAAACCTGACAAATAAAGATGGAATCTCTCATATGATTCAAGGGCACAGCGGTTTAGTATATGTTTTTTAGGATTGTGAAGTGCTATACCACTATCATACCTGCTCAGAGGTAAGTCAAACTTTCATTTTACATATATATATATTTTTATATTTTGAGTATACATCCACTAAGGTAAATATTGGGATAAAAGGATATAAGAATGAGGGAGGGCATCAGTCCCGGTCCACCGGCAAGGTGCATTGGGTGTTAATGTAGAAGTCTGAACTGAGTGTATATTCAGATCGAGCTGTGACCAGTTCTCTTTAATGTGCTGTGAGCCTGCTGTGGCCTGTAGAGAGAAAATATCTTTATTTCTGTTTTAAATTGCATAGATTCCTATTAGTTCAATATGAAGAAACCAAGAGGGACGGAGTGAATTGTGGAGAAGGTTTGAAATGTTTATTGGAAACAGAGGCAGAGTAATTGTTTTATTCCCAGTGTGTAATTGAGGTTCATAAATAATGTATATAACCTCCATATTATAGAAGCACTATGATGACACACCATTTCTATTCTGTGATGTATTGCTGGATCCTCCCGTGTTCACAGGGAAAATATTTTTCAGTTCTTCAGTTAATAAATCTGTTTCATCCAATGTTAACTGATTTCTGACAGAACCTACCTCTCGTTTCCCTGTAATAGGTGAACTTTGTTGGCCGTGGCTCACTAAAACTCAAGCATTGCATTTATAGACCAAACCCAAGACAAATAACTATACTTCATGTGTCCCCTAGCAGAGAATAGGCTGCAATGTTCACCTCATATCCAGGAAAGTAATTTATTTTAATCATAGCCCTGCCCCTGAGGTGCTATTTCATTTAGATGTTCTCTCAACCTTCATGTAAAAATGCCCTCATATGTAATGGAGAGCTTTAGTACATTGCATCATTCTTAGTAAACCTAGAAAAGAATAGGCTGCAATGTTTACCTCATACCCAGAAAGATGTCCCAAAGTATTCTTTTTTCATCATAGCCCTGCCCCTGAGGTGCTACTTCATTAAGATGTTCCCCCAACTTTCATGTAAAAATGCCCTCATATGTAATTGACAGCTTGATTACATTAAATCATTCTTAGTAAACCTAGCAAAGAAAAGGGTGCAATGTTCACCTCATACCCAGAAAGATGTCCCAAAGTAATCTCTTTTCATCATAGCCCCACCCCTGAGGTGCTATTTCATTTAGATGTTCCCTCACCTTCATGTAAAAATGCCCGCATATATAATTGACAGCTTGACTACATTGAATAATTCTTATAAAACCTAGCAAAGAATAGGCTGCAATGTTCACCTTTTATACAGGAAGGTGTCCCAAAGTAATCTCTTTTCATCATAGCCCCTGAGGTGCTGTTTCATTTAGATGTTCCCTCAACTTTCATGTAAAAATGCCCTCATATGTAATGGACAGCTTGAATACATTGAATCATTCTTAGTAAACCTAGCAAAGAATAGGCTGCACTTTTTACCTCATATCCAGGAAGATTTCCCAAAGGAATCTCTTTTCATCATAGCACCGCCCCTGAGGTGCTGTTTCATTTAGATGTTCCCTCAACCTTCATGTAAAAATTCCCTCATATATAATGGACAGCTTGAATACATTGAATAGTTCTTTGTTAACCTAGTAAAGAATAGGCTGAAATGTTCACCTCATATCCAGGAAGATGTCCCAAAGTAATCTCTTTTCATCATAGCCCCACCCCTGAGGAGCTATTTCATCTAGATGTTTCCTCAACCTTCATGTAAAAATACCCTCATATATAATGGACAGCTTAAATACATTGAATAATTCTTTGTTAACCTAGTAAAGAATAGGCTGCAATGTTTACCTCATATCTAGGAAGATGTCCCAAAGTAATCTATTTTTCCTCATCGCACGACCCCCCCTGGAGGTGTAGTCATTGACGTTCACTCAACCTATATGCTAAACAAATGCCCTCATGATATAATGGACAGCCTTGAACTACATTGAAATCATGCCCTTCTAGTAAACCATAGCATTAAGACAAATAGGCTTGGCACATGTGTCACTCTGTATCCAGGAAGGGTTGTTCACCAAAGTAATCTATTTTCAATCTAATAGCCCGCACCCCCTGAGGTCGGTTTTCATTTATATGTTCCTAACCTTCATGTAAAAATGCCCTCATATATAATGGACAACCTTAATTACCATTTAATTATTTTTAGAAACCCTAGCAAAGAATAGGCTGCAATGTTGAACCTCTTATCCGGAAGTTGTCCCAAGTATCTCTTTCATCATGCCGCCGCCCCCTCCCGAGGTGCTGTTCATTTAGATTTTTCCCTCAACTTTCATGTAAAAATGCCCTCATATGTAATGGACAGCTTGAAGACATTGAATCATCTTAGTAAACCCTAGCAAAGAAAGGCTACACTTTTTACCCATATCCAGGAAGATAAAGGAATCTCTTTTCATCATAGCACCGCCCCTGAGGTGCTGTTTCATTTATATGTTCCTTCAACCTTCATGTAAAAATGCCCTCATATATAATGGACAGCTTGAATACATTGAATAATTCTTTGTTAACCTAGTAAAGAATAGGCTGCAATGTTCACCTCATATCTAGGAAGATGTCCCAAAGTAATCTATTTTTATCATAGCCCCACCCCTGAGGTGCTATTTAGTTTCAATGTTCCCTCACCTTCATGTAAAAATGCCCTCATATATAATGGATAGCTTAAATACATTGAATAATTCTTAGAAAACCTAGCAAAGAATAGGCTGCAATGTTCACCTTGTATCCAGGAAGGTGTCCCAAAGTAATCTATTTTCATCATAGCTGCGCCCCTGAGGTGCTAGTTCATTTAGATGTTCCCTCAACCTATATGTAAAAATGCCCTCATATATAATGGACAGCTTGAATACATTGAATCATTCTTAGTAAACCTAGCAAAGAATAGGCTGCAATGTTCACCTCATATCCAGAAAGGTGTCCAGAGTCATCTATTTTCATCATAGCCCCGCCCCTGAGGTACTATTTCATTGAGATGCTCCCTCAACCTTCATGCACAAATGCTCTCATATAAAATGGACAGCTTAAATACATTGAATTATTTTTAGTAAACCTAAAGTAGATTTACAGCCTGCCCCTGATGATAAATTCCTATCTGTGCACCTCAGTTTCCCATTAGCTGTGCATGGGGTTTACTGGTTGAAGTCTGGTTTAGAGAAGCAGTGCGTCTCACCTCCATGTCACAGAGATTTCAGTGGCAGTCCTTCCTCAGGTCACAAAGACACTTTTCATGACTCTTTTCTTTCCCCTGTTGCTGCAGCACCTCCCCTGGATCCCTGGCTACATGTATCTGTGCATCCTCCGCATCCCTTTAACAGTGTATTTTCATGCTCTTAATTATTAATGTTTGTAATGTTTCTAGGGCTGAGCAAAGTAACTTTAACACTTTAGCCTCATATGTTGTGATTGCTCACTACCCTGCAGTGTTTATAAAAGCAAAAGTTAATTGTACAGAAATTGTATGGTGAGATTGTAAGGTGAATGTGGGTCTTTACTCCCTTTACCTATTATTTTAAAGCCTAAACTGTCTTTAATACTGCTGAGATCTGCACCAATAGTTCCCTTTTATGAACTTCCATCTCTTAATGGTTGCTGCTTCTGAGTCTGGACAGCGGCCAGGGTCTGTGTGAGACCAGCCGATGCCTCTGCCAGCGCATACATCACACTTCATGGCTCAGATTCCGCTGCATGTAAATCCAGATTTCCTACATTCAGCGGAAAATCCCAGGACGTTCCTAAGCTCCTGACAGGTTTCTAACTCTTTATGGTTTCTTACATCCAGCAGGTTTTTCTCTAATTAGGAAAGTTTACATTCTTCACTGTAAACTAAGGATATTTGATATAGCTTGGGGCAGCCATACATAGCCTGATTTGCACCTGATTTTTCGACCACCATGTGCACTCCGGCCAATGGGCCAGAGGTCGCTCAGCCAAAAAATCGAGTGGACCCACCTGATGAGTTAGACCAGGAATCACCGACATGCCGGTAAATTCCAGGCCGATCCCATTACTTTGAATGGGGCTGGCAGTCCCCACTCAAGGTAATGGCCGGCACACAAAGGGTGCCTGCGGATCAGCTGAAAGGCCGGCTGCAGCGAGATACCGCTGAAGTCGATCCCTCATCTATCGAGGCAAAACCGCCTCGTGTATGGCTACCTTTACCAATGCATCTTGCCCACTGGTTGCTTATTATCCAATAGCACCTGATGGAAATGTATGCTAACAGCATTTGCTGGACTCAGAACTACTTAACCTTCTGAGCGTTTAGCCCGAGTTGACTGCATCATGAAACTCAGCCCCAGTTAACTAGAGCCACGCTCTAGCTACCGCCAGACTTCTGCCGCCCCCGATCGCGTCATAGACCTCCGTCAAACTGGAGGGGCGTCACTTTCGTTCAGCATAAGTCCGGCGTCTCCAGTGACGCCGGGCTTATGTTTACTACCTGCAGCTGGGCAGGCAATCGCCAGGTCAGGGAGGACCCGGCACTACATAGCAGTGATATTTACCTTCCAATCAGTATGTATTCTA
>CM070039.1:6592233-6605655 GCA_036250615.1 Ptychadena robeensis
AGAAGTTCGATTCGCCTGTTCGCGAACAGCAGCAGCTGATGTTCGGCCATCACTACCAGCCAGTAAATGATCTTTGATGCAAGCCTCCACTGATCTCTGTAGCTGCAGCCATTGTGTTGTAATTAATTCACAAAGGTCACAGCAGAAGAATTTAAGTATTTACATATTCTCATAGACCTCTCTAGATACAGCCATTGTAGTATAATTCATTTACATAGGTCACAGCAGAAACATTTAAATATTTACATATTTTAACAGCCAGAAAACAATCTTTAATACAAATCTCCACTGATGTCCTGAGTTCTTTTTTTTTTTCTTTACACGTGTAGGATTCCATGGCCAATTGATCACTCCCCCGTTCGATTCCGGCAATTCTGCCGGGAATCGCAGGTGTGATCAATCGGCCAATTAAGAGTATCCATCGCTGCATACCACCTTGTCCCACGGATTACGGCACGATTCCGTGTCCGATCGACCACACTCCTCTGTGCAGATCTGCTGGTGATCCATCTGATGTCCACCACCAACGTGCCCGATTGGCCCTAATTCGGCCCTGAATCAATCTGATGGAACCAACATGTTGGTTCTCTGTACGATCGGATTCTGGGCCCCTGATCAATCGGACCTGGTCGATCGGACAAGGTGGGCTGCACGCGATTCCGGCGCGATCGTTTGGCGTGCACGCGCCCGGAATCGATCGGGCCGGAATCCGGTGGGAAACTGACCCGTGTATGGGGGCCTTAACACAAACTGTTTTTGCACAAATGAAGTTCAAAGTCAAGTAAAAATTTTGAAAATCGGAATTTCGACTTTATTTTTAAACTTAATTTATGCAAAAACGACACGTGCTAGAGCAACACTTTTTTTTTCAAATGTTCCCGCAACCCTTCTCTACAGCTCCACCAATTTTGGTGAGGATACCCTGTTCAGGGGCTTTGCAATCAGCTCACAAAGTTAGCAAGTCGAAAAATTTGACCATCTCTACTGCCTACCCCCTGCCCTTCTGGGAGGGGAGAGAAGCATCGGCCGGTATGCTGATGCATAGAATTGCCATGGGAATTTGGCTATAATTCGGTTATATGTACTTTAATCACAGAGACCACACCCTTTTGCACTAGCTTCCTCTACAGCATTTCAAAATTGAGCTGCCCTAATTTTTTTACGCTTCATATAGAAATATAATAAATAGATATCAGTTTAGCAGAAGTGACAGGACGCCTCCTGTCATGTCTTCCGTAAATACGGCAGCTGTCTGTGGGACAGGGTAGTTCTTACTTGGGGGGGGCTTATATTAGAAGCACAGGGGGAAAATTAAGCTAGGTCGTACTTTTGAGGTAGGTCTTAGTTTCGAGAAATTAGTTGAGAAACATGTGACCATCACTAGTGTTTATGCGGAGCAGAATATAGATATCTGTGTCCTAATATCCAGTGAAATGGCATATTTTATTGTGTGTTTTGTCCCTCTTAGCTCCTCTATAGACAAAATATGTTGATTACTGAGCACAATAACTCAAGATCAAATTGCTAAATTATGCAAAATATTGGGTGTGGCTATTAAATATTGGGCGTGGCTATAAAATATTGGGTGTGGCTATTAAATAGTGGGTGTGGCTATAACATATTGGGTGTGGCTATAAAATATTGGGTGTGACTATAAAATATTAGGTGTGGCTATAAAATATTAGGTGTGGCTATTAAATATTGGGTGTGACTATAAAATATTAGGTGTGGCTATAAAATATTCGGTGTGGCTATACAATATTGGGCGTGGTTATACAATATTGGGTGTGACTATTAAATATTGGGTGTGGCTATTAAATATTGGGTGTGGCTATAAAATATTGGGTGTAGCTATAAAATATTGGGTGTGGCTATAAAAAATTAGGTGTGACTATAAAATATTAGGTGTGGCTATAAAATATTAGGTGTGGCTATAAAATATTGGGTGTGGCTATAAAGTATTGGGTGTGGCTATAAAATATTGGGTGTGGCTATTAAATAGTGGGTGTGGCTATAAAATATTGGGTGTGGCTATAAAGTATTGGGTGTGGCTATAAAATATTGGGTGTGGCTATATCACTGCTACAGTCTATGTGCAGTGTACAGCACATGTTTGCCGCTGTCCTTGTTCCCACAAGATGTTATTACCGATTATTACACATATTGTGACAGACGCACATACACCTCAGGAGTATAAATCCTTTCATTAAATGTCCTCTCACTCTAAACTGACCTTATAGAAGAGATTAAACACTTCAGGCCGACTTAGCAACCAACAACTGTAACCACAACCACTCTGCTCAGGAGAGCTGTAATTGTTCATCACATGCGACCTTTTATTAGAATCATTACCTTTTATTCATTACGTTTAAGTTTAATATACGTTTAAGTGCAAACGTATTAAACATCGCTGAGCGTTAAATAGCGAGTGAAAGACAAACATGCTTGGGTGCGAGTACATACTGTGACGCTGGATAAGAGGACTCTGCCCATTAGAGATTAAAGCTAGCCATACACGTGTCGATTCCTGAGCGATCGAACGACGATCCGATCGATTCCGATGAAGCCACAGGCGTCGATCGATCGACCATACAAGTCTGTGCCTACCACCTTAGGCCACCGATTCCTGGACGATTCTGTTACCAGTCGATCAATTCACAAATGTCAACATCCCTTCATGTGTGCCTGATCGATCAGAAAACACCAACAGGTTGGTTCTCTGGTCGATCCGATTTAGGGGCCATGTCGATCGGTTGGGGTCGATGGGTCAAGGTGGGCTGCTCTCGATTCCTCATCAATCGATCGGCGTGCACGCGCCTGGTGAGAGAATACAATAGGTAAAGCATGCATGACCAAATGACAGAGATTTAATTCTTTCGAAAAGTATTTATATAAACTTTAAAGTGCAGTTAACAAATTGGCCACAGCCTGTAAACATTATAAACATGAAAAGATAAATTGGGGTCCCCCGACAGTGCCGCCACTACTCCATCTTGCCTGAAAAGACCACAGTACCAGCCACCAGCTCTTAAGTACCAGCACGGTGGGTACCTTAAAAATAATATAAACATAACTGGGGCTTAAGCCCCCCACCAGTACTTTTGTGACTGTCCTTGGTGTACCGACACGTTACAATGAGCCCCTTAAGGGTCAGCTTTCTCCCTGCGGCACTGCCCAGCTTCCGCCATGCTGTGACAATAAAACAACACAGAAAAAACATTCATAACAAGCACAAATAACGTTATATAAGGGAGGGAGGGTGGGTGACGATCCTGGTCCGAAAAGGACCCGCCTCTTAAAAAAACCCCAATGGCCTGACGTCACTTCCCTTAACTAAGCCCTCCTACACTACCTTACCACGCCCGTTGCCTGGGTCAGGGTGCCCTCCAACCTCCCTGAAGTACGGCTCTGGGCACTCATTACCATAAGGGCCCTACTGCACACAGTTTTGCAGACGCACTTTTTTTAAAGGGGGGGACCACTAACAGAGTGGCCCCCTCCAAGATTTTATTTTATATTACATTATAACAAATGCAGGAGTGCGGCCCCGGTAACTGTTTGGGGGGGGGGGTTGACCCCCAGCATTAAGTTTTTAAGTAGGACAAAAAAAATAAAACGTTTACTTTAGGTATACAAGACACGAACACTTTGCTGTGTTTCCCTGCCTTACTAACTCCCCTCTACACAAAGGGAAACTGAAGCCATCTCCTTAACACGGAGGTCTATGGCTATGGCCTCCACCACTGAAGAGGCAATGCCAGAAGTGATCAGTGAATCCACTGAGATGTTGAATCCCTGCGGGCTCACCAAGGATAGGTGAGTATCCCAGAGTGTAGCTCTGGGTGAGTTTGTAAACAAACTTACCCCAAGCTGCACTAGGGGCAACTGCCAGGGAGGTTAAATGTCAATGGATGCTCTTATAGGGGATTCAATAATGCAAAGCAAATGCATGCAGTTTGACCTCGTGGAATCATAGCCTAAAGCCTGCCATACACATGCCGATAAGTGGGCGATTTTTCACCTGACCGACGGGCGTGCGCGCTCGCGCCGTCGGTCAGCGGAAAAAACGTCCGTTAATCAGCATGTGCCCACATGGGACGACAGGGATCTGTCGTCCCATGTGGGCACATGCTGATTAACGGACGGCCAGAGAACGGACATGTCCGATAATCTCTGGCCGATGGAACCCGATAGCATTAGCTTCAATGAAGCTAAGACCGGCGTCTTCATTGAAGCTAATTGCCGGCACACAAAGGGTGCCGGCCGACTGAAGGGGCCCCATAATGCACCAGGGTGCAAACGTGATGACGTCATCACGTTTGCATCCCGGTGCATATCGGGACTGGTCTGTCTGCAACCGTCGGAGTGTGTATAGCAGGCATAACTCACAAAGTCAATCTCTACCGGCTAATCGGGGAAAGATTAACCCAATGAGTTCTCTTGTAGAGTTGTAGCAGTGTGCCATGGCTTAAATTGATTCTTATGTATGCCCTGTCCTACCCTGGGAGTTATTGTTAGTAGGTTAGAGGTACAGAGATGCAGGAAAGGGGTAAGCATGCTCTGTTTGGAGTGGTGTGCTGTAACCCGCTCCTGTTGTTTGTGCAGAACAGGTTGGTTTGTTATTCTCTGCAGGTCAGGGGGATTCTAGAATTTGCTAGACTCCTCTATATGATGTAATGTGCCAGTCCAAGCGGGAGTTGCCAGCCTTAGGGTTCATAAAAAGGGATGTTCCTTAAAATATAGTTGGTCTTCTACTAAGAGAGCAGTGACTGCAGCAGTTCCAGTTGTGAGCTGTTATTGCCTCATAGGACAGGCTCACTAGCCTGCAGGCAAGAGGACCTATTGTGAAATGAAATAGTTACATTTCCCCTTACCAAGTAGGGAGTGGGTGTCTCCGGGCTGAATGAGGACGGTATAGGAGGCTTGAGGGCTGATGCATGAAATGGCAGAGCAACTGCCACAACGGCATGCCCAGTGAGTAACCTTCAAGTTGGAAAACTTGCCTAAAGCCCCCAATACACGTCTTTTTCATTTTCTGTTCAATCAACTTAAAAATTTCCCTGACTTTGGGGTCAGGGAAAGAATTAGATGGACAGCGGGTACTGAGTGTATGTCAGACCCGTGGACCATCCGGTTGTTCTCTCCGCCTAAGAGGCAGAGACATGGGGAATTTGAATGTGGCCAACCCAACTCTTCGAAATTGTCACCCCAGTTGGGGATTTATAGGACACAAAGGTTAAGGAAAAAACAATACGGTGGATATAGGTCTAAGGACCGCTGTATAAAAATGTCCATAAGGTCTTTAAAAACTTGAAATATTTATATCTCTCTCTATACATCTCTCATGAACATCCTGTAGGGATATCCAACTGTTTCAGCCTGCCAGGCGGATCGACTAACATCATGATCACCTTATATCGCGATATCGCCCATGAAAGATCAATAAAGATTTCAAGTTTTTAAAGACCTTATGGACATTTTTATACAGCGGTCCTTAGACCTATAACCACCGTATTGTTTTTTCCTTAACCTTTGTGTCCTATAAATCCCCAACTGGGGTGAAAATTTCGAAGAGTTGAGTTGGCCATGTTCAAAGTCCCCATGTCTCTGCCTCTTAGGCGGAGAGAACAACCGGATGGTCCACGGGTCTGACATACACTCAGTACCCGCTGTCCATCTAATTATTTCTCATTATAATTTGGGATGGTGGCCATACCCTTGTAAGGTGCTAGTGGTATTCTTCTGTGTATATTTGGGGTCAGGGAAATCAGTGATTAATTGAGTTTCTGAGAAAAAAAGCCGGCAGGTCGGATCGCACACGGATCCGTCCTGCTGGTTCTTTTTCTGCCCGACTGTGCTGCAGGCTGTTAACTCGGAGGGGGAGTCTCAGTAAGGGAAGTCTCCTCCCCCTCCAAGTTAATTGGCTACAGTCTGACAGGAATCGCGTGTGTTAGTGGAACACACGGGATTCCTGTCCGTTCTGTAGCCGTCTGCTAAAAGTCGGCCATAGATCGGGACGTCTATGGCCGGCTTAATGGAGATTATTTGAAGAGAGCAACGAGAAGCACCTGCTTACCCCGTTCCTGTCCATACCCGTTACAGTCGTTGAGAACTTTCACCTTTTTTAACAAACTAACTTCCCCATAAAAACTGTGTCACCTTCAGTAACAGTGCGGCACTATCACTTTGTGTTCCCTGTGGTTGATGAACGTTGCGGTTGATGAACGTTGCGGTTGATAATCGGAATCAGTAGCTTTGCTCGCCCATTTATAGAGAGAAGCTAATAATTCAGCTTTCCACTGACGTTTTTTTCTTTCTTTTATTCTATTAGAACATTTGTGAGTTGTGTGGGCGGAGATCCAGTTTTCTGTAAAAAGTCTTTACGCCTCGTGCCGCTGACTGCGGTATAACTGTGATTCACTTTTTTAGTTTAACTCTTCTGAAGAGTCTGAAAAGCTACTGAATTATTTACAGCAACTGAACATTTTATTATAGAAAAAAAATAAAGATTTAGCGTGTAAAGCCGTATCGGGTTTGCAGGGAGATGGTAGTAATGGGGTAATTATTGCTGTGAACGGTTGTCCTCATTTTCCTGCAATAGACAGAATTTTTTATCTATAGACTGTGCAGTAAACATGTAGTTATTCTATATCTAAACCGCTATTAGGAATCGTATACTTCAGATATCTCACTGGCATGAGTGAAGAGCTAGGCAGCCTCCTGTACCGATTGTAGATGATGGTCATCCCACTGATCAATCTGTAGAGAGGTCCAGTGGCAATTAGCGGTACTGTAACGTTGACCAGGATCACCTGATTTCTGAAAGCAGGGGCATGCTTCACCTCATATTTAAGGTAGCCATACACGGCCCTATTTTCACCCGATTTTTTTGCAGATCAACTGTCATGCACGCAGTGGCGGCGCCAGAGGGGTGCTTGGGTGTGCTTAGCACCCCCAAAATCCTCGTCCAGCACCCATGTTGTACATGGAAATTAAATTTTTTGGGAGGGCAAGCTCCCCTTTGAAAATTCCTAGCACCCAGGTAGCACCTTCAAAAAAAAAATGGCTGGAGCCACCCCTGCATGCATGCTCCCGCCAAGCGCCTGGCGGTTGCTCAGCTGTGATCCAACATGCTGGTAAATTCCTGGCCCATCCCATTACTTTGAATGGGGGCGGCGAGAGAGACATGTTGGAACCCCGTTCAATCGAGTTTATTCGATACTCTACTGATCCCCTTCAAAGGTACACAAGGGTAGATTTGTAAACAGATTAGAGTACAATCTATCACCGTGAGCACGCACGTTGATTGATTGTACTCAAATCTTTTTACAGATCTGCCCGTGTGTGTTTAGCTTTAGTTCAATGAATGTATTGTTTCTGTTTTGTAAAAAAAGAAGTGTCTTGTCATGACCAAAAAAAAATCCACAACTGAAGAATGCTTTGACAGATTGAAAGCTTGGGAAATATAATAATGCAAAAACAAATAAAACTAATTGAGATTTACCTCATTACATTGGGAACGTTAAAATATAAAACAATGTAAATGACTGGTGTGTTTGCAGAAGAGCTCCATGAGGAGGTTTCAGATACGGAACGCTGGGAGAGTGGAAATGATTTCACTTAATGGATTTGTCTTTGGATAATTGGACTGGAGGGAATATTGCCCAGGCAGCAGGAAAATGACTGATTCACGGTATCCGGCCGGAATGATGGATTCGCAGAGATCCCGTCTTTTAAAAAAATGAGAGAAAGTTGTGTCATAATTGTGATTGATGAAAGTCTTCATTTCATGCCAGGATGGTGTTCTGCAGAGAGGGAGAGTTTGTCATCTTCCTATTCAATCTCTCTCTTTATAGATTAGCAGCTGCACAGACATCGCATTAGTTAAATTTCAGAAAAAAGTCAGTTGCTTTTTTTTTTAAAAGGGAACTCAGTTTTGGAAGCTGTACCCCAAAATGGAAAAAGACTATTGTTAAAGATAAGGTTTTGTGGTTTCCCTGCAGGGAATCTAACTCCATTAACCTTACCTACCCTGACTTCAGTGGTGGTTCTGCATATGGGCAGTCGCCCAGGGTGGCATCGAGGGGTGCGACATCCGTGCCCACCCATCTTCTCTGCCATAAACACACACGGCTCAGTGTCAGTGGAGAGGTGAGGCAATGAGTCGCTCAAGCAGCACTCCGCCCGCACAACCACCCCCATACCCTCCCCCCATGAAGGGAAGTCTTCATCTCTTTGTGTGTAGGCAGACACTAAGCCATGCTGGTGAAGCCAATTTGCGCTACCCCAATAATCTGTTAAACCCTGCCAACTGTGCATACGCAGGATGATCAATTTACCCAGTCAAGATCTCTACCTTTGACAGCTGCAGATAGTCCTAGTTTTGCGGAGTTACAGGACTCAGTACAGTTTATGGGCTGTCAGGGGTTTTGGGGAGGGTTAAGGGAACAGGGGAGGTTAGTTTAATTTTAACCCCCCCCAAGCCCATTACCTTTACCTCTAAAGCTCACCCCCAAAGTCAACCGCCACCCCCCAACCCTAACCTTAACCCCCCAAAACTCCTAACTTTGACAGCCGAAGCCCGTAAGCCAAGCTCTGTCACTCAGCAAAAGAACGTGGGGGGTTGTGATGAAAAAAAAAACTGACATTGCCTCCTTAATATGGAGGTCAATGGTGCCGCCCCTCGCCTCTTCAACATCATCAATTACATGGGACAGGTGGAGATGGAAAGATCATCAGAGATGCCAACACAGAGTGGTGCCAAGGGCTCCCTCTAGACAAGCCTGAGTGTACTATAGGATGAGTATTGTTAGTAAACAAACTTACCACGAAATGAACTCAAGATAACCAGGTAGTTGAAAAGAATTATATGGCACCCCCATTGGCCACTCATGATATTGCACTTAATTAACACTCAGAAGCCTGGCAGGTAAAGGTGGAATCTCTCATATGATTCCAGAGAACAGCAAGTAAGTATGTTCTTTTGGAATAGTTGAGTGCCTCGCAACCATCGTGCTGGCTCAGAGGTAAGTACGGTAATTGTTTTTTGAGTAAATGTCCACTTTAAAAGCATAACTTCACCAAAGAGTAAAGAGATGGATCTCCATAGTGAGTTTGCAGAGTCAAGAAAACTTTTGCACACAAGGTCACTTTACAGTTATCTATCCCTGAGAAGACGTGATTGTTGTTGAGTGGCATTTTTTTTTAAGAGTGAAAATACTTATTTTTTTTCACAGCCCAACAATCTTATCCGTTTTAGAGCAGAGGCGAGTGCTTCTCCGTGTCCTTTGATTGTCATTACATTTGAACTGAACCATTTCACTTGTAGATGACGGGAATGTGTCTTTAATGAGACATGAGAACGAGTTTCTTAGCGGCGAGCCCGCGCATTGAACTTAAGTTGAAAAGTTGATCTTGAAATGCCAATCTTTGAAGTATCTCAGCGCAGACAAGTCTAGAGAGGCCGTCTTCATTGAACCGCAGTGGAAATGTCACAGGAAAAGTACATCACTTCAGAAGGTTAATGATGGAGGTGGTAGCGCAGAGACAGATGTAGTCGGAGATTTGAGGAGGCAGATTTCACTTGTACGCTCTGTGACCTCATGTATGAAATCACTACGACCGCAGGGGTTTAACATGTATTGATGGAGCTTCGCAAATCTCTTCTGTTAAAAATAATAAAGGGAAAATGTCTGAATTCGGCAACAATGTTTTTAATGGCAGTCCATGTGGCTGACATATTTTACATGACTTGGGCAGGGCTAAAGGTGCCAATAGAAGGTTAGGTTTGCGGCTGATTTCACTGCAGATCGACCGCCGTGCATATTTGTGATGAGTGATAAAACAAATCTAACGTGTCCACCATGAATCAGCCCAGAATTCAATCCAATAACTGGTCACCATTCTCATTAATTTGAATGGTGACCAGCTTCCCCATCCAACGTAAATGGCGACACACAAAGGGCGGCCGATTCTCTGCAAGATCTTCCCTGCATGATAATGTCACATCTGCAGTGATATCGGCCCGGCATTGAGACGTTTATGGCCAGCTTAACATGTAGGTAACAGATACTTACCCCCATCCGCCAAAACTTAATACCAATACCTTTAATTAATATCCCTAGCAGTTTCCCCTTATCGCACAGTTAAAAATGGAGTATATTGTACTCTGCCATTATTCCCCAACTTCCCTCCTCCCCTCTACACATGTGGGGGGGGGGGGGGGGGGAAGTGATGCCCTTCCATTATCATGGAGGTCTATGGCACTACTCCACACCTCTTTGGCATCACTGATGATGCTGAAGATGCGTCACTGGAATTGATTGGCGGGCCCGTTGCAATGCACAATTGCAGCTTGGCCAGAGTTTTGGCCATCAGGGAGGTTAAATAAATAGCTAGCAAATACTCGTTTAGATGTTGACCTTTTGAAGACCACAGCTTTATGTTTTCATAATTACCAGTACAGTCACAATACGAAACTTAAAGAAAATGTCCCAGACAGAGCCCCCCCCCCAAAAAAAAAAACTGAAACCAATATGTAACCATCAACACTAGCCACCAGACCGTAAGATGGACTTAATAGTTCTGGAGTGTGAATTAAAAAAAAGTGTCAGAGACACAGCCATTCACAGAATGTTCCAGCAATGTGTACTGGGCTATGCAGCATTTGTTTTATATTCCTTCAGCCAAAAAGCCAGTGCTAGAGGTAGTTTGCCTTCCTTCTAGCCGCTGAGCAGTACGGGTGTTCGACCCTCCTTGTTCTCCGGCAAGAAGGAGCCTGCCATTCTTCCTGCAGGAGTAAGAATGTTTTCACTAAAGACCGAGTAGAGAACCCAGTTTTGCAGTAAAAACCCGGCTCGGTAAGCCGGAAGTGAGCAACCAGGAACTATGCGTTCCAGGGACCGGATGTTATGTCACTGACTGAACTGTCCACAAATAGGAGAACGGCGGACTATTTTAAAAAATCCGATCCGCCTGTTCGCGGACAGACATTTAAGAAGTATGGCCGTCACTAGCCCGGATGGAGGTCTTAGTTCCAGCAGAGTGTTCATGGCTGAAACTGTAATATGTGTTTATACACTAGAAGTATTTGGATAGTAGTCGGATGACTAGTGAAGCGTCTTCAAGAAACAAACACAGCAAGTCCAGTTAATTTGAATTAAACACTACATATACATTTACATGTCATGTTTTGGTTTCCAGACTCCCTCTTGTGACAGAAAGCGGTAATGACGCTTTAAAAAAAGGAATTGATCGGTTGTGAATCAATAACACTGTACAAATGATCAATGTTCAACGGGTGATCAATCTTTTATTGGTCAATATGATCGCATTGGCGGTTGAATCGCAAAACAATGAACTCATCAACTCATCTATGGCTACCTTAACCCTGAGCTAGGGAGGACATCACATCCGGTACCTGGAACGCATAGTTCCTGGTTGCGATTGCCAGATGTGACGTCACTGACGTCACTTCCGGTTTTCCGAGCCGGCTTTTCACTGCAATGAAAACTGCAGTGAAAAGATTTTTCCTCCGGCGGGATCTTACTGCCCTGATCCTGCCGGAAGAAGAATAGTGAGCTCCTTCTCGCCGGCGAACGGGAGGGGTTGAACACCCGCAATGTTCACCGGCTAGAAAGAGTTCGAACATCCATGTTTGCGGCTGAACTGTCCCCCTGGTGGTCACTAGTGGATGATCACGCCTGAAGAAATTGTGGCCATGTTCAATTAGCCACCGAACACACGCATTCAATTGCCACCTTTCAACTGGCCACTGGAAATGCACGGTGATCAATTGTTCTGGAATCTAACTACAAATCGAACTGTGCATGGGGACCTTAAGGCTATGTTCTCACTAGAGCGATCAGCTGCAATTTTAACTGCGGGGTGGTGCTTGCAGCTGATCAGGCCGTTATTTGAAATGTGGTCAATTAAACAGCCTCTATTGGCTGCGATTCACAATCTGAACAGCGACTTACTACGTTTTGGATCAGGGGCTGTACAGGGACACGTGCAGCAGATCGCCGCCAATCGCAGCCAAAGAGGTGAATGGACGCGGTTAAAAATCTGATCTCCATCCATGGAGTCTTTTACCGTGCCCATTCACTACCTATGGGCGCAATCAGGCAGGAAGTGGCAAGGGTGGGACAGGACATCTTGCCACACCCCCGCCCTTCCAGCTTACAGGTCTGAGTCCGCGATTTGAATATCTGGAGACCGTGACAGACCGCGCCGCGATTCAAACCATGGGCAAACGCCCTAGTGGAAACAAGCCCTTAGCCCGATTTCACAATCCAGAAAATACTCGGAAATTTGTTGAAATCGGGATTTGGCCGGAAAAGACAAATAAAAAACGGGCCTTTCTCAAATGCCCAAATGGGAAGGTTGGCAGGTACGGGTATTGTACATAACCAAAATGAGAAAATGGTTGTCCAAATATTTATGGACCTGGCGAGTAGTGTTGAGCTCGAATATTAGATTTTCGTATATTTAGCTCGAATATCGCTATTTCGCCATTTTGCGAATATTCGCGAATATATCATCGGATATCCGACGCGATCGCGATTTTTCGCGATTGTATGCGATTCTAGAATCGCAATAATATGATCGCAATCCATTGCAATAAATGGGATCGCGATTATATAATCGCAATGCGATTTTTTTACACGGAAATGACGGATATTCTCCCAGTCGAATATCCGAGCTCCATTGACTTGCGCTTATGTGATCGCAATTGCGATGTGTAGATCGCAATTCATGTCGTAAGTGCGGATATTCGAGATTACGAATATGGAATCGAATATTATGGCGGATATTCGCGAAATTACGCGAATTCGAATATTGCCGAGTCGCTCATCACTACTGGCGAGCAACAAAAGAAAATAAAATAGAACGTAAGCTCTGAGTGTCAGGGCTTTTGGATATCTACACGGGGGAGATTTTTAGGGGTAAATGACTTCATAGAATATTTTAAGATTGTTGTGGAAATGACTGGGTGGCGATGGGTTCTCGGTAGGAGATTAGCGGCCACGCAGTTGCTGGAATAGAAGATAATAATGAGCTTGCAGTAGATGAGAGGACTACTATGAACATACTGATAGTGGAGAGATGATGACAAGACAGAGGTGATTGCGGCTACAGTCACAGGGCTCGGAGAGCAGAGGAGAGAATGGCAAGTAAATGAGCTGGGCTGAGAGGAGGTCGTTTGGCGCCCTGAGATGTCTCTCACTGAATTGATTTCTTTTCATTAAAGTAGTTTAGCAGAAAACGCCAGAAATAAAATCCTGAACAACTAAGGTGTAAAACTAAAGCCCCCTATACACCTTACAATCTTCCGTACAATTTCTGTCCAATCAACTTTTACAAAACCATGTAATATGAGGAGCTTTCTAACCCTTCCAATCACTATGTGTTCTATCAGGG
>CM070039.1:6605755-6620665 GCA_036250615.1 Ptychadena robeensis
CCTTATCAGCAACTTTCTTCAGCCCGAGTTAACTCGGGCTAAACACCCAGAAGGTTAATGGAGGGCGAACTTCTCTAACCTACAGGTCATATTTGTAGCCAAAATACCAATAAAAAAAAAAAGTCAAAACGGTGCGACCACTGTGACAGTGTCATACCAGAGGGGGATCAATGGCTAAACTTCTCCCCCAAAATATGGATTTTTTTAAATGCTGTATTCTTCAGTTATAATGGACAGAAATCACATCTAGATTACAGATTTTGCCAAATCTTAGCTGGAGTGCGCTGCCAGCCTGACAGCACCTTCTGCAGCGCATCACATTTAGTCAAATCTCTCTGCAATGCATAATACAGCATACCCCACCCCTAGTGGAGGACCTTTGTGGCTCAGTAATGATGAACTACATGTAACAGAACACCTTAGCTATAGCTACAGATCACTTGATAGAGTATAATAAGTAGCTAAGCTATCCCTCAATGAGCAGCAGCTCTCCCTATCTATCTAGTACTGGAAACACAGGATAAATGTAAAATGGCCGCCGGGCTGCTTCTTTTATAAGGGGGGGGGGGGTGTCCTCCAGGAGCAAAAAGAGTTGCTATTGGCTGAACTGTTCCACCTGACTATAGGGTGAGGGGTCGCACTTTGTCTCCATGTTAAGGTATAGGGGGCGCATCGAACACCCATAATGTTCGCCGAAATTGCGAAATGCGAACATGCTATGTTCGCCGCGAACTGTCCGCCAGGCGAACTTTTCGCCCATCACTACTGGCTGGTAATATATGTAAATACTTAAATGCTTCTGATGTGACCTATGAGAATTAATTGCACCGCAATGGCTGCATGTACAAGGGTCTATGAGAATATGTAACTTTTAAATGCTTCTGATGTGACCTATGTGAATTAATTACATCACAATGTCTGCAGCTACAGGGATCAGTGGAGGCTTTTATCAAAGATTGTTTACTGGCTTTTAAAATAAAGTAAATAATTGAATGCTTCTGCTGTGACCTATGTAAATGAATGATACCACAATGGCTGCATGTACTGAGGTCTGTGAGAATATGTATATATTAAAAATGCTTCTGCTGTGACCTATGTGAACTAATTACACCACAATATCAGCAGCTACAGAGATCAGTGGAGGCTTGTATCAAAGATCGTTTACTGGCTGTTAAAATATGTAAATACTTAAATGCTTCTGATATGACCTATGTGAATTAATAATACCGAAATGGCTGCATGTACAGAGGTCTGTGAGAATATGTAAATATTTAAATGCTTCTGCTGTAACCTATGAGAATGAATTGCACCACAATGGCTACACCTACAGAGATCAGTGGATGCTTGTATCAAATATCATGTACTGACTGTTAAAATATGTAAATACTTAAATATTCATAGCCTGGGCAAAGGGTCACAGTAAATATCACAGCAGCCAACCTTACATAAAGCTTTTTGTATGCAAATCTTTAATCAGCAGATTCAGTTTACGGGTGAATGATTACTTTCACCGAGCCTGAACAGCACACGCAGGCTGCGAGCTCTTAGCTGGTAACCAAGAATAGAAATACTGTGTGTGCATGGCAATCAATACAGAGAATAAAATACCAACCTGAGCCTTTGCCGAGGGGTGCGTGACAAGCAGGGAGAAAAGAGAATTACACAGCCGTTAGTTCACTTGCTCCATGACAAAATGCCCAGCAGATGCTTAACACGTTTCTACGTCTGAAATGTCTCTACGGCTGACACAGCGTTCCTGTATCGCCCTCACTTACCAATGAGTACTCATGGTTTAGTATATAAATTGAAATATGGACAGGCTATGGACATTCAAACATCTCCCCATTCCATAACCTTAAGCTTTATTTGCCTCCCCTGGTTACACAGTAGCCCCTCCCCCTACACTTTTAATTTTAAATGTTAAGAAAGCCATTTACTTTTCAGAATTTTCAATCAGACAGTAGTCCCGTAGTAGTAGTAGTACTTTAGGTATGGTCAATAAGAGTTACTATCATGTAGCCTTTGAGGGTACAAAGGTGGAGAAGTATTCCTAAAAAATATTTATTTACCTGCTGTTCCTTGGAAGCCTAGAAGCTCCCACCTTCCTGTTCTCTAATTGTTAGCATTGTAGATGTTAATTAACTGCAGCACTGAGAATGATCACTAGATCAGTGTTTTTCAACCTTTTATGGGCAAAGGCACACTTGTTTCATGAAAAAAAACGGGGGGCACCGGCGATACGCATAATCGCGGCGCACTTCCGGTCCCCGCCAGAAGTACGTCATCAGCAGGTGCCCCGCTGGAACGCAGATGCGTACCAGCAGAGCAAAAACACCGACCCCTGGTCTGTGGGGACGCGTGTTGCTAAGCAACCGCATCCTCACAGAGCTGGTCCGTGTATAAGCTGCCTCTTATAGTATAAGACTTATACTATAAGAGGCAGCTAGATAGGAGGGCCGAGGTTGGGGTCAAAAACCCACGGCACACCAGGCAACATCCCGCGGCACACAGTGGTTGAAAAACACTGCACTAGATTTCCAATGGTGAAAACATATCACCGTGGGTTTGTATAGAGGGCATTAGGGCTTGTTTCCACCTGTGTGGAAGCTGGCGGCGCGATTGCCGCCACTAAGAACCGCCGCCGGTTTTTAGCGGCGGCCATTCACCTCTATGGCCGCAGTCAGTGCTGGGCGGCCGCGGAATAGCGCGGACCGCCACCTAAAAACTCGGTAGACCTAATTTTTAGGCGGCGGTCGCCCCCTGACGGCGTCCGGGGCCTAGCCCATTGAACAGAATGGGCGCGGATGTATCGGCGCCGTGGACAACCGCGGGCTTCCGCTTAAGTGGAAACAAGCCCTTACTCCTCTACCTGACTTCTGTTGTGCTTGCAACTGTAAAGCTAGCCATACACGTGTCGGATTCCATGTCCAATCGATTCCGGCGATTCTGCCGGGAATCGCAGGTGTGATCAATCGGCCAATTAAGAGTATCCATCGCAGCATACCACCTTGTCCAACGGATTCCGGGACGGATCCGTGTGCGATTCCACCTCCGATTCCACCTCACAAATGGCAACTCCCCCTGATCCGGGCAGAATCGCATGAGAAAGACCAACATGTTGGTTCTCCGTCGGATCCGATTCTGAGCCCCTGATCAATCGGACGCGAACGATCGGACCAGGTGGGCTGCATGCGATTCCGGCACGATCGTTTCGCGTGCACGCGCCCGGAATCGATCGTGCCGGAATCCGGTGCGAATCCGACACGTGTATGGGGGCCTTAAGATTCAATGGAGAGAAGGAGTGACACAGGACGTTCAGGATTTACTTATTACAGGTAACTGTTTAGTTTTTCCCTTGACAGATCATACCTATAATATGAGGTTCGACTGCAATGGACATGAAGCACAACAGGTGAGTAAAATTCCGTTTGAGTGAGTTAAGTTTGGGCAGACACATGGACATTTGTGGCCCGCTGGAATTTATTTTGCAGAGTTCTGGCTGTACTCCTGTATCAACTACCCCTAGTATCAACTACCCCATAGAAACTATGTTCAGATACCTGTTAACACCTCTTATCACTTCTTATCTTGCACAAAGGTGAGGTAGCGGTCCTGATGCTGGGTTGTTGCCCTCCTACGGCCTCCTCCACGTCTCCTGATGTACTGGCCTGTCTCCTGGTAGCACCTCCATGCTCTGCACACTACGCTGACAGACACAGCAAACCTTCTTTGCAAAGTTGGATCAGCTTGTAGTGTTTTTTTTTTTCACTTTTGAGTGTGACTCCAAATCCAGACCTCAATGGGGTGATAAATTTAATTTACATGATCATTTGTGCGTGATTTTGTTGTCAGCACATTTTTAAAGAACAAAGTATTTCATAAGAATATTTAATTCATTCAGATCTGGAATGTCTTATGTTTGTATTCTATTTATTTTTTTGAGCTGATTATTACTGATGGTCGACAATGTTAGGAAAAACGCTTTTCTGAAAGCTCCCCCGGCGTGGTTTTCACACATGACCTCGGTTCAGCGCGGTAGAGACGTGACATTGCCCTGCACATCCTAATGCTCAATTATTATTTATCTGCTGGGGAGCAAAACACCACAACAAGCCGGGTACCTTGGGATTTCCAGTCATTTGCCCAGCACTGGATATGAAATGCAGGAAGACATAATATTTTAATGTGAAGCCCTATAATAGAGAAATATAATGAGACGACTCCGCGGATACTCAGCGAATTACATAGCTGTTGACCCAATGACCCCCAAAGTCATGATCTTTGTCAGTAGAAGAAATGATGACTGTAGATGTTTCCGTAGATTTTCACAATAGAACTCTAATTATCCTCAACCCCGGCGGGAGAGACGCTGCAGCAGACAGGAAGCCAGAGCCAACAATACAGATCTATAGGGGGCGCCGCGGAAGCATGGAGAGGAGAAAGGTCGGAGGGATTTGCCCAATAGGGAGAGCAATTCACACAAGTAAATAATTAATTGTCCCTTCATTTTCATTCTCCACATCCAACCGTAATGGCTGAAGCCCCCCATACACCTTAAGATCGATCCATACAATCTCCATTAGATCTACCAACAAGTGTGTAGTATAGTGGTCTCCCTGATAAAATACATAGTGATTGGAAGGTATATATCACTGCTATGTAGTGCCAGGTCCTCCCTGATAGAATACACAGTGATTGGAAGCTAGATATCACTGCTATGTAGTGCCGGGTCCTCCCTGATAGAATACATAGTGATTGGAAGGCATATATCACTGCTATGTAGTGCTGGGTCCTCCCTTAATAGAATACATAGTGATTGGAAGGTATATATCACTGCTATGTAGTGCTGGGTCCTCCCTGATAGAATACATAGTGATTGGAAGGTATATATCACTGCTATGTAGTGCCGGGTCCTCCCTGATAGAATACATAGTGATACATTACATGGTTTTGGTAGAACAAAATTTGATTGTACAGGTTTATGGGGGGCTTCAATCTTGGTGGATGTCCATTGCTTTGCAAGGAGAACGCGGGGTCTCAATGCAAAGCATCGGCGGAGCTGGAGACACAGCACTGCTGATGATATCATCGTGCTGCTGCAGGGAACCATGAACAACTCCTATATCGAGCCGTGTGTTCCCTGCTTAAGTGTTGTGCAAAATTCAAAGTGCAATGTTTCATTGTGAATGTCAGCACTTTGAGTGCTATATCTTCGTAATCTCAAATATTTGAGATTTTTATTTCAGTAGTGTCAATTGTGAAAATATGCAAACATCAGCACTTTTTATAGCAAAAATCTTTTTCACAATGAAGGAAATAATGACTGGAGATCACACATTCTGGAATTTATGAATTTGTTGTGGCAATAAAATTGCGATATGTTGTGAATATGAACATATATGCCTGTGCTGCTCATCACTTATTAGAGAACTTTTTTAAACTGTATTCCAAACTAATGATAATAAAAGAATCTTAAAAATTTATATCTATCTAATAAAAGGCTGCCATACACACCCCGACGGGTGCAGACAGACATGCTCCGATATGCACCGGAATGCAAACGTGATGACCCTTTGTGTGCCGGCCATTAGCTTCAATGAAGACGCCGGTCTTCATTGAAGCTAATGCCATCGGCTTCCATCGGCCAGAGATTATCGGACATGTCCGTTCTCTGGCCGGCCGAGCTGTGGGGGACAGGGATCTGTCGCCCCATGTGGGCACATGCCGATAGGCGCCCGATTTTTCCACTGACCGACGGCGCGAGCGCACACGCCCGTCGGTCAGGTGAAAAATCGCCGCTTATCGGCATGTGTATGGCAGGCATTAAGTCTAAAGCGCCATCTTAAAAAAAGACTTTATTATTGTAACGCAATGTTTACATATCCCATGTACATGTACAGCAGCCCATACGCTTGCACTGGGGATAATCTATCTCTGGGTGTCCTAATTAAGAGAGCGATCCACTTGTCAGCAGTAATGTGATATCTGCAGAGTTCATTTATCATGATTATTGTACGAATGAGAAGATATTGGAGATTATCATCGCAGATGTACATGTGATTAATTGGAAGTGGCATGGGGGGGGGGGTTCACCCAGGGGCGTGAGCAGTCTTCAACACGTAAACGGAATAAAATGATTTTATAAATAGAATGTTGTAGATTATACTGGATGCCTCAGAGATAAGGTGGTCATACACGGTTTAATATTTCCATTTGATTGAATTAAATCGATTTTTAACCTCTTTGACGTAACCTCCTTGAAACTCAAGCTGAGTTAACTGAGGGGAAACTTAGGGCTTGTTTCCACTTTTGCGTTTTTGCACGTTTTTGCGCGTTCGTAACCGCGCGGCCGCAAGCGCAAACAACTGCATCCATTGGAAACTTCAATGTAGTTTCCACTGGTGCGTTTGTGCGCGTTCTAATGCATATGCGGTATAGGTTGTTTAGGGTGCGGTTGTGAACGCTGCCTGCAGCGTTTTGAAACGCATCTGCGTCCCAACCGCATCCGTATCCCAACCGCATCCCAAAAATGCATCCATAGGAAAGCATTGATTGCATTTTAAAACGCGGAAAAACGTGCAACAACGCATTGCAGATTGGACACGGATGCGTATTCTGGGCACATTTGAAAAAAAATCACGTCGCGAAAACGCGCAAAAACTATGCCATGCGTTCTCGCGCGGACGCACATGTGGTTTCAGCCGCGCGGTTACAACCGCATGAGAACGCAAAAGTGGAAACAAGCCTTGATCTGTACCCCAGATTCCGGCAGCAATTCTGTACACACCGATGCTTCCAAGTCCGCCCCCGGTCAAGCATAGGGAGTGGAGGGAAGGCGGTGTCATAGACCTTCATGTAAATGGAGGGGCGTCGCTTTCTACCAGCAGGGCAGCTCCGAATGAGCTGGAAACCACAGTGGCATTTTGTAAGCTCCTCTGCAAGCTTTTAAAAAAAAAAAAAACATACCACGTGCAACCCGCCAAGGAGGTTCAGTTGATTGATCATAAAGCGTTTCTGCACACTTGGTGCGATTGTCCAATTAATGATCGAAATCGCTTGTAAAGTGATCAGGCATGTTGGTGTACGCCGTTGCTTCCGCCATAGACCTCTATGTAAATGAATGGGTGTCACTTTCTACCAGCATGATTCTGGCCTTACCGGTGTCGCCGGAATCGTGCATGGCACCTCCGAATGGGCTGGAAATTGTGGTGGCATTTTATATGCTCTGCTGCGTTCGCCCATGGCTTGATTTAAAAAAAGTGCACCACATGCAAACTGCCAATGAGGTTAAGTTAATCAATCGTAAAGCGTTTCTGCACACCTGGTTAGTGTTGAGCGGCAAGAATAAGCTCACTATTCTTATTCCGGCAGGATCAGGAGCCTTAAGATCCCGTCGGAGAAAGAATCATTTCACTGAAGACTGAGTAGAGAACCCGGTCTTGCAGTGAAAAGCCAGCTCAGAAAACCGGAAGTGACGTCACATCCGACAATGGGAACCAGGAACTATGCATTCCAGGTACCGGATATTCCCTGCCAATAGGCGGGGGGAATTAAAATCTGGCCGTGAACAGGCGGATGTCAGACTATTTTAAAAGTTCCATCCGCCTGTTCACGGAAGTTCGGCTATGACTATCGATTACACTGTGTGGTAGAGCAGTTGACCAATGTTCATCGGTCAACGTTTGAATCCCAATCCAAAGTAATGCGACCAGGAAAGAATGGTCAAGTTGTATCGTTGTGCAACCGACTTGTGGTGATTTTCTGGTCAATCGCTCCAGGTGGCTGCCTCCGTTTTGTGGGTGATCGACTGCTGAGAAAGCGTATGATCTTCTGCAAAATCACCCTCGGATGGATACGTGCCTAAGTAGTGAAGGATCAGGATGGCTGCTCTGGAACCTGATCTTTTAAATCAAATCAGCAATTATAACTTTTAGATTTGTCTTTGTCTTTATATTCTGAACTTTTGTATCTTCACACATCTACAGCATGTTCCCAGCAGAAAAAACACATAAATTACCTTCCAAACCACACAGTCCTGTTTAACACATCCTTGTAATCCGTCTACAACTTACAAAAAGCGCATCAATAAGCGCGGCCCGGAGGATGGGTATCACTCCCCTCCTGACACATATACCGCGCGTCTCTTATTCCTGCTCATTACTGCAGCGATCTCACAACCCGCGCCGAGATCATCGCCAGCGATTCCGCTGATCATTTTGTTAGAAGTTTTGCACATCTGGTGAAGAGTAAAAATCGAATTCATTAAGCTGCCGGCATCTAAATAACCCCTGCGTGGCGGAATAATCTATTTACTGCATCCCTTCAGCGACAATGCGCAGAGATATTAATGCAATTTTACAGAAATGAGTCATTATAATCTCATTAGGATGATGGAAGATTTTCCTGCAGTCCATGTAGAAATATGAAACATATATCTACGCGCAACCTCTTCAAAGGGGATAGATAGATAGATAGATAGATAGATAGATAGATAGATAGATAGATAGATAGATAGATAGATAGATAGATAGATAGATAGATAAAAAGACACTTTTTTAGTGAGCTACCACTAGCCAGGTACCAGGAGATGGTGTCCGTTACTTACCCCATATGTATGTGGTCATCCTCACTGTCTCTCTCACCGTCCTCTGCGTCAGCCTCCTGCATGGTAGATTCTGCTGCAGATGACCTCCCTGTTCCTGATTGATCCTCCGATTAGCTGTCTCCATCCACAGGTCACCAGCTGGCTTTGGGTCACTTGTAACTCTCACAATACAACACTGTTTGAACCCCCAGATCTCATTCCTCAACAGTCAATAGTGCTTTTCTCTTGTCAGATTTTACTCTTAGCCTACCTCCATGTTCGCTATTGGATCCGCTGGGTTCCATCAAGACTCCTCCAGCCCCTGGACCAGCAGATCCGGGGCTCAGACGCCCTGTCATAGCCCCGTCGCCATCAATGGGTGAGTTGAGCATTGCGACAAAATCTCTGTGTTCAACATGGAGCTAGGGTCTTACATATTCCTAGTCACTGACTTTCAACCCCTAGATCTCCAACACACTTTTTTTTTTAAATTAGTAATTTACATTCCCAATTCGACCCCACTATCTGCAATTTTTCTTTCATAGCTATTAATGTTTCCCTGCAGTTATTCAAATGACATAAATTGTATACATTTAACAATAAAAAAGTGAAAATAAATGTAACTATTACAGTTGCAGCTTTTATCTCAATCTCCCTGCAATACCAATTTCAGCCACAATGGCACTAGTGAATACGTGCCGTCACACTCACAATCGGGGAGGAGGAGAAGGGGGGAATGAGGGGGACTCTGCGAGTCTTTCCCTTCTGGCTGTAACGCAGTGTGGGGAGCACGGGTCAGACCTCCAGGCCCCCTAGATGGTCGGGCCCGGGACAGGAGTGCCCCCTGTCCCCACCTGAGGGCAGCCCTAAGTCATGGTAAAAGGAAAGTGCAATTGTTAGTGTCCTTCATACACGTGTCCACCGTTGATTTTGCGACTGTGCGCATTCGCAGCTCTTGCTCGGCGGTCGATCGTCTGCTAAATGAAGGCACCCACTTGGAGCTATTGACCAAGATAGCACTGCAAGTCGGTTGCACGGTGATCCGCCTTGATGGTTTTTTTCTGGTTGTTTGCTATAATCTTATGGGAGTCAATGTGTGAGTGGCACACATTGCGATTCCTGTACGAAAGCAGTGTGGTGATCGCTCGCCGGCTGAACGCATGGGAATCCATACATTTATGGCCAGCTTAAGGCTTTATATAACCATAAGATGATCAATGATTTGCCCACAGCCCGCACAGGAATATAAAATATGATTTAGATTCTTCCGCAGATAGATATGTGGTTAGACAGAAGGACAGATACAGTAAGTAGATAGACAGACACAAGCTCCTAGTGTGATATTCTAGGACAGTGAAAAGCTGATGATCTGAAGCCTCTGTAACTGATCGGATTGTCCTTGTCATTCTGTTATACCGCACTAGAAAAACGCCGTCGGCAGAAAGAACGTATCTTCAATCAGGAATGTGTCTTTGTTGTCTCAAAGAAGTCTGCTCTCCTTTAGAGGAAGATACAAAGGAAGCGGCATCCCTGCCTCTGGGCTCGGGGAAGATGTCTCCATCCTTCACACTGGTAGGGTGGTAACAGGATGGACACAAGGACATTTATATATTTTCTATCATCCATAGTGACCATGAGCTATAGAATGGTATCATTGTGGACATTCACAGTTGTGTAACCAATCACAGGTTACTCAGGAGATTCCTTGTTGGTGGACGGGGACCCCCAGGAACAAGGAAAAGCCACATTGAGTACCTCTGTGATTCTAAAGGTGTCCATCCACAGCCTGATTTTTTATAGATTAGAGCACAAGCGAGTACCGTGCGTGTTCACCACTCTCAATTATGCTCTAATCTATAAAAAAAATTGAGTCGTGGATGCCTTTCTTTCGGTTGATCCCACTTGAAGAATTCTATTGAGCAGGTAACAGACATGTCCATAAATCCTGCTTGAAAGTAATTCCTTTGGATAGGGAATGACTGGGAATTGGGCACCTAAAGTGGTGCTCCTTGATTCCTGGGTGCGGTGACATCATCGTGACTTCACCACGTGGGGCTCGAACAGTTCGTGTCGAGCACCGGTCAGGACAAGGATGGGGACCTTTAGTCCTACGCCAACTTCAGCTACATTTCTTTCTGCTGCATTGATTAGTTCAGTGGCATGTCATTTGTGATATGTTCATTCATGATAGTTCTGCAGCATGGTGCCATGAGCTAAACTTGTGGTAGAGGTATGCCCTGTCCCCCCCTGGGAGTTTGGCTGTAAATAGATAAGAGGTGTACAGACATAGGAAAGGGTTAAGCATGCTCTAGCTGGTGTGATCTGCGCTGCTGTAACCTGATCTTGTTGTTGGGCATTTCAATATTTTGTATCTGTTTAACCTCCTGGGTGTCATGCAGGTGGCGCGTTTTTTTAAAAACCGTGCCACGGGGAATTTGCTACTGGCCCGGAGGTCCCGTTATGCTGGGAAAAGGCATCGCCCCTCCATTTACATATAGGTCTATGGCGCCACCTACCACCGCCCCAGATCAGGGGCAGATCCGGCAGCATTGGTATACATCCGAATGCTCCCGATCGGCGGGGGAATCCGACAGACAGGTTAGTTTTTCCATAGTTAACTCAGACTGAGTTTCATGATGGATAAAACTCAGCCTCAGTTAACTCGGGCCAAACGCCCAGAAGGTTAAAGGTCATAGAGGACTCTTCTGGAACCTTCTGCATGATGTAATTGGACAGCCTGAGTGGGCCACCTTGAACAATCTAGCAAAATGTTGTCTAAATCGGCAGGAAAATCGATCGTACAGGGTGGGGTGTTAATTATTGATGAGCGGCATAATCAATATTTAAATTTGTGACATTTTGCGAATAATTCTACTAATATTCAATTCGATATTCGCAAATATTCACCTTAAGGTAGCCATACACGGGTCGATTTCACACTAGATTCCTGGCCAATCGATCACCAGGCGCGTGCACGCCGATCGATCGACGAGGAATCGAGTGCAGCCCACCTTGACCGATCGACCCCGACCGATTGACATGGCCCCCAAATCAGATCGGCCAGGGAACCAACCTGTTGGTGTTTTCTGATCGATTGGGCACACATCAAGGGGAGTTGACATTTGTGAATCGATCGACTGGTAACAGAATCGGCCAGGGAATCGGGGCCTAAGGTGGTAGGCACAGACTTGTATGGTCGATCGATCGACGCCTGTGACTTCACTGGAATCGATCGGATCGTTGATCGATCACTCAGGAATCGACACGTGTATGGCTAGCTTTACAATTACCTTCAAAATGGATGGTCACATGTGCTATTTATTTTCCCATTGCGAATACATATTCGCAATCCATGGCTATAAGCATCCCAATGGCAAATATCGCGAATATTTGAAATTGCGAATATCTGCCGCCATATTCGCGAAATTTGTGAATTCTCAAATAGCCGATATTTACAGAATATATTTGCAATTCGAATATTCAAGCTCAACAGTAGTGTTAATTGATTGATCAGCAATCGATCATCCATTCTCGGTTCACTGTGCACGATTGAATCGATAGTCAATCGGGATCAGAATCGACCCGTGTATGGGGACCTATACACCTGCTGACCCCGTTTCTGTCTGCACCTGTTACATCTCCGTATCATTACATCAATACATACATTCATGTTTCATGAGATACTGAACTCACCTGATTTTTAAGGTCGAGCTTTGGACACGGGCGACCTCCATTATACGGTTTTTCTTTGAGGAATTTAGATCGAACCTTCACTCCCGTACCGCAAGACGCACTACAGGATGTCCAGCTGGACCAGTCGCTGAGCTTACAATCGAACGGGCAGGGGACTTCACACCGCTCCTCAATATAACCTGCAAAGACAGGAACTTGTTACAGAACTTCAGTCTCAGTATAACAACCTGCCATGACTTACGCTGGACATAGACGTCTCGTTTTAATGAATGATGAGATCGAGCGTCGTGATCGATTGTTCTTATAGTGAGCGATCGATCGAAATGAAGCGTACAAAAAAACGATTGGCTAGGGATCGGACATGTCTCAAAATTTTAGTTGATTGATCGTGAATCAAAGGATGCGATCATTTCTATCGATCGACCCATGGAGGTCGTATCCCCCTTCCATAAATTCCAATCGCATTTTTTTTGTGTAGCCGATCTTTAGTTATGTCACCGATGGAGGTGGTTGAAAAAATGCGACCATTTCAAGTTAATTACAAAGCCCCTGAACATGGTATCATCACCAAACTTGCTGGAGATGTAGAGAAGGGTTGGGGGGTATACTTCAAAAAAAAAGTATGTCTCTAAGATAAATAGTTTTTGCATAAATTAAGTTCAAAATCATTTAAAAATTAAGAAAATTGGAATTTCGACTTTGATTTTGAACTTAATGTATGTAAAGACTACATGTGCTAGAGCAAAACTGTTTTTTTTTTTTTTCAAATATTCCCACAACCCTTCTCTACGTGACCAGCAATTTTGGTGATAATATCATTTTCAGAGGCTTTGCAATCAGCTCACAAATCATCTAGTCGAAAAATTCCACCATCTCTAGTCACTGATCGATCGGTGATGAATCTGCGATTAATTGGATCCCGAAAATGGTGCACAATGTACGACTTTTGATTGAAGACTCAATCGCATGCAACGATCGTTTATAAAAAAAAAGATCTTGGGGAAATCGAGACGTCCGTGGACAGCTTTAGCATGACTTTTCTGGAGGATATATCTGTTAATTTGGAGCAAGGCATTCTCATACTTGTCAAGTTTTCCCTTATTTAATAAGAGTAAAAGTTAGAGGAAGTGACGTCACAGACCACTTCTGGTATTTGGAAGGCGGAAGTGCTAACTAGTGTTGATCGTGAATATTCTAATCAGCACTTCCAGAATTTGTGAATATTTCGAATACATTGCAATATCTGCGTAATGACAAACGTTCAAGATTCTTATTACATCAGTACCCGGAAAAACTGTGTTCACGATATGCGCATGTACAAGCGCCATAATAATGACTGGATATCATGAATTCTCGAACTTATTTTGTATTATATTAGACGAAGAATTTGCGATATTTTGCGAATACAAATATTGCTTGTGCTGCTCATCACTAGTGCTAAGGTGGAGTGCCACTTTCCTGTAACATATACAGGAAAGTGACCCATGATACATGATACATGCCCTCCCTCCTATTTGCTGGCTGGCTAACTTAGGAAGGAGGGGAAGTTACTCTCCTTTCTAACTTCCCACCCATCATCACACCATCATCTGCACAAGAGGGCTAGGAACTTTGGAGGGGGAGTAATGCCCCTCCCTCCTAAATTACCCTAAATTCAAATATATTTCAAATCAAAATTTGGACGGTAAAGACACATTAAAAAGTGACTTTCTGGGCCTAAGTCATAGGGGTGGCAGCTATGTATCCTTAATCTAAGCCTCATCAACCTGGACTGATACCGTGTTTCCCCGAAAATAAGACACTTATATATAAGACACGGTCAGGTTAAAAATCGGCCGCTTATCAGCGTGTGCCCACATGGGGCGACAGGTCCCTGTCGCCCCACAGCTCTGTCGGCCAGAGAACAGACATGTCCGATAATCTCTGGCCAATGCAAGCCGATGCCATTAGCTTCAATGAAGACCGGCGTCTTCATTGAAGCTAATGGCCGGCACACAAAGGGTGCCAGCCGACTGAATGGGCCCCATAATGCACCGGGGTGCAAACCTGATGATGCAAACTTGTTGAGAAGAACTCTCCTCGGTGAGGTCACAGACAATAGTAAACATCCTGCAATGAATTGAATATTTCTAATAAATGTAAATAAAGTCTGGGATACTTCCAGACAGACCTGTCATAGTGCTGTCGCCGTAGAAATTCCTCCCATATTTCTTTATTTTTTAGAAATACTTTCTGTCTTCTTTTGCGAAATATATTATTTTGTTGCAAAGTTGTGCTTGGGGCCGCTTGGGGGCCATAAACTGTAAATAAGCGCGCGCGGCGCGGCTGAGCTGCTGTGGGCAGGAATTCCGCGGAATCGCAGGAAGTATCAGGAGACTCGGCGCTCGCCACGTACAGTGTATTCGGGATATATTGCTTAGGTTGCATCTGGAGACCAAATCACTCAGCTCAGTCATCCAGAAATGCAGAACCGCCGGTGTCTTGTAATATTAATAACCGCATGTCGCTCTGTCAGCATAAAGCCATTTCAGACTATGCGTCTCACATACAGAGGAAAGGCGGCCATTTTTTTTCCCACAAGCTAACACAACCTTAGGTGACTAAAGCAGGGTACAGACGGCTCGATATTGGAC
>CM070039.1:6632098-6643659 GCA_036250615.1 Ptychadena robeensis
AAAGAGGATGATGTTGTCAAAATACTCATTTGCCTAATAATTCTGCACTCCCTGTATAATGGAACCCTATGAACACAGCCTGATGTTTGACTGATATCTTGTTTCCCATGTGGCGCGCGTTGAGCTTATTGGAGGTGTGACAGACTGGTCATCTGTCACTGTGTGAATGGACCATTTGGTGGTGTCCTGGAAGGAGTCCGGGATATTATTGCCCAGCAACAATATTGTGCTGAGTGTTTTGTTTGTGTTTTCTTAAAGGGCTCCCGAAATCTGGGATAGGGAGGATGGAATTCGGTGGGCCTCCCTTTTCCCCCAGGGTCCACAAAACAGTTAACACCTGTTTGCAGGTGAGTGGCGCCAGGTGTGTCTCCACAAAAGGAGCAGAGACCAGTGTGTCAGTGGGCTTCTGACAGAGTGGAGACAGCTTCAGACCTAGTAGGAGACCGTGGGCTTCTGAGGGTAGACAGGGGGGCACACAAGGAGTGTGGGGCCTAGACCTGTGGCTACTGGAGGGCTCACAGAGCGTGTGAGACCCGGACCTGAAGCTGGAGGATTGGCATTTTTCAGTGACTGATATTAACCCCTTTGTGTTTTGGACTTAATAAATACGGGCAGGAGCCCTAAAAGAATCCTTGTGGATATTCCTCATTTGCAGACGCCGTTTGAGCTGAACCCCCACAGAGGATACACTTGTAGTCCGTAGAAGGTGTTATGAAGCCTCATTTACCAGGAATTAATAGATCTGATAAGTGATACTTAATCCAGCAGCCGCAATATCAGACAATGCGCCTTTATTATAGAAAACCAGCGGTAGGGCGCTCGGGGATCGCCAAGGACTTTGTCTACAGTTGACTCCGGTGACATTCCTTCCTCAGCGATATTCTTGGAAATTTTCGCCTTTTGTCATGAAATCACAACATTGACCGCTCTCACCGCTCGCGTCCGCCTCGATTGTGTTCGTAAATAAATCTTAGCAAAACAGTCCTAAAACCAGAAGAAAGGCCTTCATTATCCTCCGCGAATAGAGCCTTCGCGCTGTAATAATGCGTGACGGGAGCCTTGCCGAGTTGCGCGCGTCATGCATTATTGAAATATGGAAAAAAAATAAAAAAATAAAATAAACACAAAAGTAGCAACCTTGACGGTATATCATCTGCTTTCCCTGAAGATAACGCGTCTGATGAAGAGAGCTCTCGAATCATCCGCTGTATTATTACACGGCCGGCGTATACCAACAATGGCGACAATCTATCTCGCGGTTATTATACATCGGTGAGTAATAATATGCATGCATTGGTAATTACACGCGGGGACAGATGGCGGAGATTTCATTTAGAATCATTCTTCCATTTAAATAACTAACGATGGCCGCCGATTCCTCTACCATTCCCGATGAGTGTGCGCTTAGAACTTGGGACGGCTTTTTTTTTTTCAGGTGAAGTAAGCCAAAAAGAGTCATTATCTTTTATGTTTTCTATACCACGGAGTTCTCAAACTTTGCTTTTTTTTATAATTAGATTGACAGTTACTTGTAAGGCTCAGGCATCGCGTATCCGTTCTTCGAGTGGCAGCTGCTGGATTTTAAAGGAAACCATCCATCTGTTTTTCAAAAATCCGACGATTTCAAGTTAATTGCAAAGCCCCTGAACATGGTATCATCACCAAACTTGCTGGAGATGTAGAGAAGGGTTGGGGGTTGTACTACAAAATAGTTAACAAATTAACCCCCCCCCGCAGTTCTTGACAGTCCCAGCTCTGACCCGTCAGAACAGCAGTGGACGAGCTGGGTTCGTCAGGCAGAGATCAGAGCCTCAGGAGAGCAAACTCACTGCTCTGTGTGTCTCCGATCTAATGAGGCAGCTGCAGGAGAACGATCATTCACTCCCTCCCCCCAAATGCTCTCCTATGTAACCTGGCACATCTGCAGCGCCATCTAGTGGTTGCAGTGCTACTTTACCTGATAAAGTGAATTATTGAAATCTTCATTATCTGATATTGTGAGTTATTCAGAAAGCATCTGAACATGTGATTATATTCCGGATGTCACCAGACTTATGTATGGACAGACTTTGGGAAATTACAGGGCTATAATGTAAAAAACTTTTTTCCATTATAGTCTATAGTGTGCTTTTGGCTAGGGAGGTTATGCTCAACGGAAGGTAAAAATTTCAAAAAATCGGAATTTCGACTTTGTTTTTTAACTTCATTAACCTCCCTAGCGGTTGAGACGAGCCTAGCTCGTCCAAGCTTCAGGCTCGCCTCGAACCGTCGGGAAAGCAGGCAGCGGGGAGACCCCATGCCTCCCCGGAAAGCTGCAGCGATTGTCTTCATCGCTGCAGCATTTCCGGGTTGGCGGCACCGCCCCGATCGCGTCACGGTGACGCGGAAGGGGGCGGGGGGGGGGGTGGCGCCATAGACCTCCATGTTAATGGAGGGGAGCCGGCTTTCTCTCACACGTAGCTGTTGTCAGTAATGACAACAGCTGCGCATAGAGCTCCGGCGGGAAGCCGGAAACGGCAGGCAGTGTACTCTGTACGCTGCCTTGTACAGGTTGTAAACGGCGCGATACGGGCGGTGCCCTAGGAAGGTTAATCTAAAAACTCCATGTGCAAAACGTTTTCTTTTCAATGTTCCCACAACCCTTCTCTACATCTCCAGCAATTTTGGTTCAGGGGCTTTGCAATCAGCTCACAACTTAGCAAGTCGAAAAATTTTACTATCTCTATTTAGCAGCAATACTCCAAAAAAAATCCCTATCTATGCAGTTATGGGTATACTACAAAAAAGAAAGTATGTCTCTAAAGCCCCCCATACACCTTCAGATTTCTTCATACAATTTCCATCAGATCTACCAACAACTATGTAGTATAGTGACCTCCCTGATAGAATACATAGTGATTGGAAGGTATATATCACTGCTTTGTAGTGCCGGGTCCTCCCTGATAGAATACATAGTGATTGGAAGGTATATATCACTGCTATGTAGTTCTGGGTCCTCCTTGGTAAAATACATAGTGATGGAAGGTATATATCACTGCTATGTAGTGCCGGGTCCTCCCTGATAGAATACATAGTGATTGGAAGGTATATATCACTGCTATGTAGTGTCGGGTCCTGCCTGATAGAATACATAGTGATTGGAAGGTATATATCACTGCAATGTAGTGCCGGGTCCTCCCCAATAGAATACATAGTGATTGGAAAGTACATTTTGTTAATGTACTGAGGTATAAAATAGTTGCAGTAGGCCAGTATAATACACATCAGTTACATACACCTTTCTCTTCATAACATTACCTTTTCCTGAACCCCATGACGTTTCAATATTTCACCAACCAGCCCCATCGTGTTGACAAATATATTGGGTAGTCGGTCCCCGGGCAGGTAACTTACATATTAATGAATAGCGGCAGTTCAGCACATGGGGCAATGATCACGATTTGTGGACTGTTTGCAGCTATTCCGAGACTGGAGGAAAAAAACAAATATTACTTTATTTAAATGTAATTCAGTCCGAGCGTCGGTTTAGGTAAATGTTTTATTCCGCCTCCCTGACATTTATATTGCACTTTCCAGCGAGAATACAATAATCTGATTTTGTTATGAAGGTTAAAAAGACTTGTGTATTGGATTTTCCAAAAATTATATCCAGACAAGCTTTGACATCGATATTGCAGAGCTAATATTTCTAAACAGGCGGCTCTGGAAACAATAGGATGGAAAATAAGTGAAGATTACCATATTATTCGGACTATAAGACGCACCCAAAGTTTTGAAGGTAAAACTTGGGGAAAAAAACCCCAGAGACAGCTATTCAGATATCAAGTGAATATACAGAATGTTCCAGCAAAGTAGGCAGGATTGGACCATGCAGTATTCACTCTGTATTCCTCCAGCCAAAAGGCCAGTGCCAGGAGGGAGGTCTTCTCTGCAGCAGAGTGTCAGGGATGATACTTTATCATGTGTTTATACACTAGCAGTACCCATTCTCTGAACACACTGACCACCTTATGAAGAGACACATTTTACAATCTGGCACTGAACAACTTACCAATGAGCAGCTATTTATATATGGGAGGAGATATGAGTCTTTATCTCAAAATGTATTTATTGCAATGCAGAATGTTAATGTAAATACACAACTCATGTCATCTAATTGTAAAATGTGTCTCTCCATAAGTTGGTCAGTGTGTTCAGAGAATGGGTACTGCTGGTGCTAATGCAGATAAGATCTCTTTGTGGCAGTGGATTTTTTACTTGGCTGGAGGGAATGGAACACATTTCTGCCTCTTGGGATGCAGAGCAATTGCTCCCAGGATAGTTGGGACAAAAAAAAAAAGGTTTTTACATATTCGGACCATAAGATGCAGGGACACTTTCCCAATGGTTTTTATGGTAAAAAAGTGTGTCTAAAGCTGACCATACACCTTTAGATTTCTTTGACAGATTTCCTTTACATCTCCTTTTGTTTTACTAAAACCATGTAATATGAGGGACTTTCTAAAACATCAAGTCTACCTGTGTTCAATCGCAGAGCACCCGGCACTACATAGTTGTTGGTAGATCTAAAGGATATCTGACAGAGAGATCTAAAGGTGTATGGCCAGTTTTATAGTCCGAAAAATATGGTACATAGAGGACCAGCCACAATGTATGAGGATGGAGATAGGGTGACACTACACTCCAAGTTGGTGCCAGTATGGACCAAAGAGAATGGGGTTCTCAAGATGACCATCAAACCCAAAATAGTCCAAATGTTCATGGAAGAGGCAACAGGCTACTCCTTTCCCCATGCAGGAGGTATTCCGGTGACCTCAAATATACAGAACTAGAGATCGCCAATAGTATGTTAACATTCCCAACTATACGTACAAGACTGAAACTGAGCCAAACCGTGCATAGCTGCAGTTATACCTGGGTCCTGTCTTGGAGAGTTTACAAGTGATCAGTGGCATTGGCAATATTTAAATTCGCGATATGCAAAAAAACATGCTCGAACAGCATGAGGTGTTGCTCTTACGTCTTGGAGACACGTCAGCTGGTGACCTGTGGATGGAGACAGCTAATCGGAGGATCAATCAGGAACAGGGAGGTCCATCTGCAGCAGAACCTGCAAAGGACAGTGAGGGAGACAGTAAAGCCCCCCATACACCACATACATTTACCATGCAATTTCTGTACAACCAACTTTTCTTCTACCAAAACCATGTAATATGAGGACCTTTCTACACCTTCCAATCACTATGTATTCTATCAGGGAGGACCCGGCACTACATAGCAGTGATATATACCTTCCAATCACTATGTATTCTATCAGGGAGGACCCAGCACTACATAGCAGTGATATATACCTTCCAATCACTATGTATTCTATCAAGGAGGACCTGGCACTACATAGCAGTGATATATACCTTCCAATCACTATGTATTCTATCAGGGAGGACCTGGCACTACATAGCAGTGATATATACCTTCCAATCACTATGTATTCTATCAGGGAGGACCTGGCACTACATAGCAGTGATATATACCTTCCAATCACTATGTATTCTATCAGGGAGGTCACTATACTACATAGTTGTTGGTAGGTCTCATGGAAATTGTATGGAGGAATCTAAAGGTGTATGGGGGGCTTTAGGAAGACCACCCTACATATGGGGTGAGTACCAAACACCACCTACTGGTACTCATCGCAGCTCACTAAAAAAGTTATGAGCACCCCTATATATATATATTTAGCATTATGTTGCACTTACTCGTGCTGGTAACTAAAACTTGATTGAATGTTTTTGTTGGGATAGATCCGCTGCACCTAGCACACCCCAACACATAGTATCGGCATGATCTTGGCCCACTTGATGCAATGAGAAGCATTAATCTATGGTTTTCTAAATGAGAGTGCATATTAGAAGCTTCTTTAAGACTTTGCCAATCTAATCATGAAAAGGGATGGTTGAGGGTTAATTTATACGGTTGCTCTCCTGGCTGCTGTCAGATGACTTCAGTCCGGAAAACGACCGGGCGCTCCTGTCTGTGATTTATATAACGCCCCCATGACAGGTCTACCGTGCAAATGTCTGGAAAACCTTTGGACAGGAAGGCAGGGTTGGCCAACTATACCTGACATCTAAAGATCTGCTATTTATTATTTTTATTTGAAATGTTATCTATTAGTCCTGACCATAGAACACTCCAATTAGCATCAACACGATCGGACATGATAACATTGGCTGTCTTGGCATTATCTTGATTTGACAATGTCACCTGTCAAGTATGTGAACAGCTTTAAAGGTGAAGTTTTTAAAATAGGCAAGTGTCAGAATCTGAATGACATTGATAATGTCATCATGGCTAGAGGAATGCCTCAAGGCTCTTTAAAGGTACCCTTTAAAGAGCCTGTTCGGGAATGTTCGGGAATGTTCGGGAAACACTGCCCACAATTGAACAGGAATCCGACATAATGGTAAATCCCTATTTAATTGTCATTACTTTGGATAGGGACCCTCGATCACCATCTAAAGTATCAGCCAAGGATAGAGCACCCAAAGTGGTGTGCATCGATTACCCGATTGCGTGTATGCCCAGCTCACTCAATCAATACGTGTAAGCAATACGTGCTTAATTCTTATGGCCAGTGAATGCTGACCCATGTGGAACAAACTTCTACAGCATTAATTGTTTGATGGAGTAAAAGGAGGCAGGACACATTGCAAAGCCAAAAACCAGTCAACGTGCCCATGCTGAGCCATGCCCACCAAAAGCACGGAGATTGGGCAAGTTAGCATGAGAAGTGGCCAATGGAGCAATGGAAGATGGTGACCTAGTCCGAAGAATCACAACCCATGCAGACCCCAGCTTAAATGACTTATGTCTGGTGCTAATGGTTTTGTTCCATGGTCCATCTTCAGAGGTTCTTTTACTTCCTATCCTTCACAGGTCAAAGCTGTTATGGTGGCCCAAGGGGAACCTACCAGATATCCTCTCTACCATCTTTGCATAACAGAATGCCAACCAGAGTTCTAATGTTGAGCCCTTTACACCAAACGGGCCTACATTGGGCAAGAAAGCATCAGAACTGGACAAGTAATAGAAGGTGGCACGGTTTGAAGAATCACTTAGATTACCGGTTCTCAAACTGCAGGTCAGGACCCCCTCGGGGGGGTCGATTGTGGGGGATGTTACTCTTCTTTATAGTAGTGATGGGTAAACATTGTTCATGAATAGGCAAAGCTCCAGCTCCAGCAGTCCCTCAACGTCTACTGATTAGAGATGGTCGAATTTTTCGACTTGCTATCTTTGTGAGCTGATTGCAAAGCCCCTGAACATGGTATCATCACCATACTTGCTGTAGATGTAGAGAAGGGTTGGGGGAACATTTGAAAAAAAGAAGTGTTGCTCTAGCACATGTAGTTTTTGCATGAATTAAGTTCGAAGTTAAAGTCGAAATTCAGATTTTCGAAATTTCTACTTGACTTTGAACTTAATTTGTGCAAAAACTATTTGTGTTAGAGAAATACTTTCTTTTTGGAGTGTACGCCCAACCCTTCTCTACATCTCCAGCAAGTTTGGTGATGATACCATGTTCACGGGCTTTGCAATTAACTCGAAATCGGCGAAATGGTCGAATTTTTGAAAAAAAATTCGACCATCTCTACTACTGATGGTATTCTTCAGACAGCCAGATGTTTTTTAGATCCCCGCGTGGCTGATCCGGCCGGCGGAAGAATACTTACACTGATGGCATATGTCAATCTAATTTTGTCAGCAGACATCAAGGGACACAGACGTGCCCCTGGAGCTGACGTCTGTCAAAAAATTTGACCTGGGGTAGCATACCCATTCAACCGAAGGAGGCATTTCGAACCCCCGTACTGTTTGCCGGCAAGGAGAAGATAGAACATGCTGTGTGTCCACTGCGAGAACATTGCGGCCAGCTCTACAAGCTGGATGGAAAATAGGAGCGAAGGGGACATAATACTTACCTGATCATTCTGGAATGGATGGCAGAAGTAACTCTGCACCACCACCTCTGTGTTCTAAATACAGCAATATCACTTCCGCGGGTCACAAATCTAGAAAGGTTAAGAACCCCTGACCACTAATAGGTGTGTTACCTGAGAGAACCCCTGGAGAACTCATCTGTTATTACTTTAACCTCCCTAGAGTTTGTGACAAGCCCAGTCCACTGTGACGCTGAAGGGGTGGTCCCGGAACCCCGGAAATGCTGCGGCCGCACAGAGAATCGCCACAGCTTTGGATGAACCAGAATTGCATTAACCCAGCATTCCCACGGGAAGCTGCAGCAATTCTCTATGTGGGGTTCTCGGACCCTCCCCTTTGTCATCATCGTGAGTGGGGCTCCATAGACCTCCATGTTAATTGAGGGGCATCGGTTTCCCAGCTCACATCGTGGCCAGAGGGTGGGAAATTCGAGCAGAGTACAATGTACAATGTGATCGCTAGGGGGGTTAAGGATCCGTGGGTAATGTTTTAGTGGCTGAGGTAGTGATGGCCGAACTGTCCGCAAGGCTGTTGGATGTTCGCTCTTCTTCTAGCCGGTGAACAGTACGGGTGTTTGACCCGCCCTCTCAGCCGGCAAGAAGCAGCTTGTTATTCTTCCTGCGGCCGGATCCGACAAAGAAAGATCCAGCCGCAGGAAGAATTCTGTCAATGACGTCACATCCGGTAATCGAAACCAGGAAAGGTGCGTTCCATGTACCGGACGAAGTGACGTCACTTCCAGTGTTTCCGATTCAAATTCCCTGCGAACAGGTAGACGTCAGACTTTTTTAAAAGTCTGATCAGCCTGTTCGCGAACGGACCCGGACGATTTTCGCCCATCACTAGCCTGGAGGGGTCAGAACTGTTTTAGTGGCACAAGGAGAACCTACAGAATAATTGATCAGGAGATTTGATATTGGAGATTATAATGTCGTACTCGATCATTGTATAAAGAATGAGCGGAATACTCTCTGCTTTCCCCTTATCCGCTATGTGACTGATTGTGTATTAAATGACGTAGTAAACGCCTTCACCGCATCAGCTGATTTTCAATATATGAAAAAGAAGGAATCTTATTTATATGGAAATCCATAAGCATTTTTTTCCACGGTGCCGTGAGTTTGATGTATTAAGCGCCAAGTCCTAAAACACAAAAATTATTCCAAGGCGTCCGTGTTCGGTAATATCGCTGACAGACAGCTACAAGGTTGGAAATTGAGGTACAAACCTACTTAACATTCAATATCTCCCGGGTTAAGAGACGTTGCGTTTTCTATATCTACACCCCGTATTTACATGGGAAATTTGTCCGCCGCCCGCTGACATGAATGCATCTTGCTTTTAGCACGGACATGATGTATGGACTGTGAAAACGCGTGTGATGTTAATGTAGGCAAAGGAGCAAAAGGGCATTTTATCGAATGGAACATTGATGCATAAAAGGCGCGCTTGTCATTCTGTCCTCCTAGTACGAGCCTTTGTTTTGGTTGTGTAGTCTGCATAGCCTCATTCATCATCACAATGGACTGCGGGCATAGAAGAACCTTTTATCTCTCGCTAATACAATCGCTTCCAACCACAAGATTACAGACTGGAGTCATTCCATTACATTGTTTGAGGAACCTTTACCTTTTATGATCCTCTTCAAAGGACCTACAAATTAAAACTGATCCTCCGCATAGTGTCGCTGACGGTAATGAGAGGATATCTCATGGTTATAATATTTACAGTATTCAACTTATATCCTGGTAATAATATATAGAATTTACTAAAATAGTTATTAGAGATATTTATAGTGCAGTCATTCCAAGGAGGTCAATACATAAAAACATCAGATGACTTGTTATCAGAGTTCAGAACGTGTACAACAATGGCAGAAGGAAAGAGAGCTGTGTGTATAGGGCTACAATCAATAGGAGTGAGAGATGGAAACAACGGTCAAGGGAATAAATAAGCAATCCACAAAGCTGAACGCCAGGCAAACAGCTAACACAAGAAATCCAATTACACAGATCACACTCAACAGTGAATGACAATGGTTATCTCCTTTCAATGACTTCTGCCGAGGGGACGGTGTCTATCAGGCAGAAACTAAAGCCCCCCATACACCTTCAGATTCCTCCATACAACTTTCATGAGACCTACCAACAACTATGTAGTATAGTGGCCTCCCTGATAGAATACATAGTGATTGGAAGGTGTAGAAAGGTCCTCCTATTACATGGTTTTGGTAGAACAAAAGTTGGTTGTACAGAAGTTGCATGGTAATTGTATGTGGTGTATGGGGGGCTTAAGAAAGTCAATTCGTGAAAAGCAATGTGGTGGAAGTGGGCCACTTTGAGGGTCAAACTGTGGATGGTCAGAGTGTCTTCAAAATGGCAGATGTTGTTGGGTTTCCTGACTGTGTAGCGTTGTTGGGTGCTGTCCCCTTTAATCCCCTGACCCATGAGACTCTGGGGCATGAGGGTCTGCAACTGAAAAGTCAATTTATGAAAAGCAATGTGGTGGAAGTGAGCCACTTCGAGGGTGAAACTGTGGATGGTTACAGTATCTTCAAAATGGCAGATGTTGTTGGGTGTTCCTGGTGTAGCGTTGTTGGGTGCTGTCCCCTTTAATCCCATGACCCATGAGGCTCTGGGGCATAAGGGGCAGCAACTGAAAAGTCAATTCGTGAAAAGCAATGTGGTAGAAGTAGAAAAAATGGGCAAGTGAGCCACTTCGAGGGTCAAACTGTGGATGGTCACATTATCTTCAAAATGGCAGATGTTGTTGGATGTTCCCAGTGTAGCATTGTTGGGTGCTGTCCCCTTTAATCCCATGACCCATGAGGCTCTGGGGCATAAGGGGTATAAAGCTGACACACAGGAAGAGGAAGGGCGGTCCAGAGGAGTGGGAGCTGATGAGATAGCAGCAACTGGGCTATCCAACTGTCTCCATGTTCACCACCCTCTCCTGGTCCAGCGGGTAGCTGTTGGACCAAATTGCATGCACTCGCCAGCCATGACATAGTTGCTTCTCCAGTGTTCCTGTCTGGTGCCAGCCGAGTTACTCTGTTCAAGTGGGGTGGCTTGGTCTGTGTCTCCCAGGCAGGGGGGGCACTCCTGTCACGGGGCCGAGCAGCTATGGGGACCCGAGCAGCTATGGGGGCCCGTCTTGGCAGAGGCTCACACCGTACGGGAAGCTAGTTGCGATGCTGACCGCGTGAGAACAGTGGCAGGCATGGCTATTCTCAAACATCAATTTGTTATAAAAGAAAAAGGGACTCCTCAGACGAGGGAACCTTTTCACTCCATGCTCTAGATGTGATCCATAGACACAGAATGGGGCAATGTCTTCTATTGCTCTTTGATCTAGGTCTCAGATTGGACTCATAAGACTTGCCACCTTTTTCAATTACTCCATGATCTAGATGTGATGCATTGACACCTTCCTGCTGTATGATCTATGATCTAGTCCAGTTGTTCCCAAGCTTTCCCAGCAGGGCCCCCCTTTTCTAGATAGGAAGGGGACAATGATTGGCACAGAGTGATCAGAAGGGGACAATGAGTGGCACAGAGTGA
>CM070039.1:6646185-6666975 GCA_036250615.1 Ptychadena robeensis
AGAGGGCAGGGAAGGGGGCCAAGTAGCCGCATGCTGGGCTGCCCAATCGTCATAGCAGCAGGGTTACCTGCTTACTGAGCCTAATCACTGTGGAAGTAGAAGCAATAAGGGAGGTGGTGTTGGCTAGCACCACCCCCCTACCCCTCCAAAACCTTGGATGGAAAGGTAGTGTAGAGTTTTTTTTAGCTAGCACCGCCCCCCTCTACAACATTGACTAGGGCCTGAAATTTATTCGAATATGGGGCCCCATGATTTCTGACGGCGACCCTGGACACCACTGTCTATAAACACTGTGCTACTCAATCTGTTTAGATCCGCACCCCAGAAGTGACTTTGCAAAGTATGACTGTATTTGGAACCCGAACGTGCCACTGTGGAGTGTCAATACCGTGTTCCAAATACTAGAAGTTACACTCTGTGACATCCCTTCCAGTATATCAGGTAATGGTAATAACCCCTCCCTCCTATTTTACCACCGCACAAATGGGGTGGGTAAGTAGGAGGGAGAGGACATTAGGTTTTCTTCCTTCTACTTCCCACCCATGCTTTCAGTGAATGTGGTGACCCCTGTGAAATGGTCGTTTGACCCCCGAGAGGGTCCTGACCCAGAGGTAGAGAACCGCTGCTATAATTTATAAATCAGGTGAGTTATTATTTTCCCTTTAAGGCTATGTCTTCACAGCATTTTGTGATCTGTCGGGACCCCTACGTTAAGTGCGGTGCTTGGTGGGGGTCCTGACAGATCACATACACTGTACCTGCAGGGGTTAACGATCAATGGATCGGCTCAGCGCTGAGAGAACAGAGCATTCGCCAAGCAGGTAAAGTGTATGTGATCCATCGGGACCCCCACAAAGCAATCTACTTAACGTAGGGGTCCAGACGGATAACAAAACGCAGTGGAAACATACCCTTAAAATGCCCCAAAACACTGCTAGAGCGCTACAGACCTCCACCATTCTCCTCCCATCAGCTTATAATTATTCACCATCCTTAAATGTAAAAAGAAACATATGAGTCCATGGAGATTACATGTAAATACTCTTTTCCTTCGCAGCGCACTCAGCACACAAAGAATCAATAATAATCTTTCCTTCCTGGAGTACAATATGAATATATATTTGTATAGACTCATTTTAAACATGACATCGCCTCATTGCTATTCACTCCTCTCCTGGAACTAAATTGCCTTGATCTTGTACACTTGACTTCGGTGGAAATTGTCAGACTCCTTTTTTTTCCGCAACCAATTTGGATTCAGAAAACACAAAACCGAAGTCTTGTTTGTTAGATTTTCTTTTTTTTTTTTTACTTTTCATTTCCTTTATTGTGGAATTTACATAACTACGACGAGGTATTCTGGGAGAGAACCATAGAAGACGCAGCTGTCTTTTCAGCGTGTTCCTCCTCTTCCCAACGCTCCATTTACATAAACAAGAGAATGTATTCTGAGCGATGTGCTGAATATGGATAAAAATAGAGATCGATGGCTTGTTTGCAGAATGGAGGAGCTGTCACCTCCAGCGTGTATATACATTGTTCTTCCTCCAAGAGGACACAGTGTGAGGGTTGCCTCGCATATGGGATGTCTACTTACAGAGTTACCTTGTTAGGTTGGAACAAGACATATCCGTAACCCCAACCAGAATGAGTGACGTTAATTCAAAATCTGCATCCTCCTACCCCTAAACCCACATAGGAAGGCATGAAACACCTGTAGAGCATAAAAATCTCCTTCTGTGTTCCCTAAAACAATGTGATATTGACCAGAGCAACAATCTACTGTGCTATTCAGGGCTGTTTCTCCTGCTATGCAGAATATGCATGTGCATAGGGCACTCTGGAAGACAAAGGTCAGCAGTTCCACCAATAGCATCCCACCCAATCGACAGGGGGCCTGAAGCAAGAACTTGCATAGGACCCCCGTAAGGCTAGAAACAGCGCTGGTGTTATTGAATAGGAATATCAACACTAGTTAGTTTACCATATTTCTTGCACCAGCAATAGAGGCAGGGATGAACCATGCAGTATTCACCCTATAGTCATCCAGCCAAGCCAAAAAGCCAATGCCAGGAGGCAGAGTTTAGTTGTAGCGCTAGGCGCAACAATACAACTTTAGCAGGTGTCTATACCAGTGGTCCTCAACCTTTGGGCCAGGGACCCCCTTGTGGGTCGAAAGAGCATTTCACAGGGCTGAGCTCACTAAAAGCATCTCTAGGAGGGAGAGTAATGGGGAGTCACTCTCACTCCTAACTTCCCACCTCACACATCATTTGGACAAGCAGGGTGGGAAAATATCAAGGAGGGGACATAACACTTACCTGATCATGGTGGAAGTGATGTCGCGGAGTGTCACTTCTGGTATTTGGAACAAGGAAGTGCAGATCTAAAAAGGTTGAGAACCACTGGTCTATACACTAGCAGTGCACTCCTGCTGTCAAAACTCTCCCCACTCCTCCTGATTAGCTCTGTCACCGTACATGTTCCCTGTCTCTGGACACTAGAGATGGTCGAATTATTCGACCTGCTAACTTTGTGAGCTGATTGCAAAGCCACAAAATATGGTCACCAATATCATCACCAAAATTGCTGGAGATGTAGAGAGTGGTTGTGAAAACATTTGAAAAAAAAGAAGTTTTGCTCTAGCATATGTAGTTTTTGCATAAATTAAGTTAAAAAATAAAGTCGAAATTTCGATTTTCAAAATTTTGACTTGACTTTGAACTTAATTTGTGCAAAAACTATTTGTGTTAGAGCAATAGTTTTTTGTGTAGTATACCCCCAACCCTTCTGTACATGTCCAGTAAGTTTGGTGATGTCCAGGGGCAACTGACTGCACTCAGACCAAAGGGGGCTGAATAATTACGCACACTCCACTTTGCAGTTATTTATTTGTAAAAAATGTTTGGAATCATGTATGATTTTCCTTCCACTTCTCACGTGTACACCACTTTGTATTGCTCTTTCACGTGGAATTCCAATACAATTGAGTCATGTTTGTGGCTGTAATGTGACAAAATGTGGAAAAGTTCAAATACTTTTGCAAGCCACTGTATATATACTCATTGCCACACAATTCAATACCCATATTACTTGCAGTATAGCATACATACCACTACGAGGGACACCATGGGTTTCTAGTGACACCACCAGGACCACCGTCAGGGGGGGACAGAGGGCAGTCCCGTCCCATGCAGGCAAGAGGGCCCAGTCCAGTAGAGATGGTGGAAAAAATTTGACCATCTCTACTGGACACTATTTTATCCATATCTTTTTGTAAGTGAGATCTCTAGAACTAGACATGGTTTTCTAAATGACTAGGTATCTATATAGGGAAATCAGAACCTTCCTCTAGTGATGCACCTAAAGGCCCCCATACACGTGTCGGATTCCCACCGGATTCCAGCACGATCGATTCCGGGCGCGTGCACGCGAAACGATCGTGCCGGAATCGCATGCAGCCCACCTTGTCCAATCGATCAGGTCCGATCGTTCAGGGGCTCAGAATCGGATCCGACAGAGAACCAACATGTTGGTTCCATCAGATTGATTCTGCCCAGATCAAGGGGAGTTGCCATTTGTGAGGTGGACAATCGGACACGGAATCGTGCCGGAATCCGTTGGACAAGGTGGTATGCAGCGATCGGATTCTCTTAATTGGCCGATCGATCACACCTGCGATTCCCGGCAGAATCGCCGGAATCGATCGGGTGAGTGATCAATTGGCCATGGAATCCCACACGTGTATGGCTAGCTTTAGAATTATAGTCACCCCCCCTTTGCCCAGTCATTTGCTTATTTTGCAATCATCTGCACCCAAAAAATGTTTTCCAGCCAAGTCAACCTCCCATCAATATTTAACTACAGTGGCTTGCCAAAGTATTCGGCCCTCTTGAACTTTTCCACATGTTCCACAAACATGAATCAATTTTATTGGAATTGCACTTGAAAACAAAACATATGCATGTGTTAGAATGTCCCAGTCCTAAATCCAATCGAGAATCTGTGGCAAGATCTGAAAACTACTGTTCACAAATGCTGTCCATCTGATCTGACTGAGCTGGAGATGTTTTGCAAAGAAGAATGGGCAAGGATTTCAGTCTCTAGATGTGCAGAGCTGGTGGAGACATACCCTTAAAGACTGGCAGCTGGAATTTCAGCAAAAGGTGCTTCTACAAAGTATTGACTCATAGTGATGGCTGAACTGTCCGCAAGGCGGACAGTTCGGCGGTGAACATGGATGTTCGCCCATCTTCTCACCGGCAAGCAGTGCGGGTGTTCGACCCGCTCCGTTCGCCAGCAAGAAGATGATCTCTACTCTTCCTCCGGCAGGATCACAACCTGTGTGATCGTGCCGGAGGAAGAATCTTTTCACTAGAAGACCGGGCATAAAGTCGGTCTCCTAGTGAAAAAACCATGTCGGAGCAGGAAGTGACGTCAGTGACGTCACATCCGGCTCACGGAACCAGGAACTATGCGTTCCAGGATGCGTTCCAGGGACCGGATGTGACGCCACTGACGTCACATGCGGTTTTTCCGATTCAAATTCCCCGCCTAGAGGCAGGGAATTTGAATCTGTCCGCGAACAGGCGGACGGCGGGCATCTTTAGAAGTCCGACCCGCCCGTTCGCGGACAGTCCTGGCCGATGTTCGGCCATCACTATTGACTCATGTTTGTGGCTGTAATGTGACAAAATGTAGATGATGCGCGGAATAGAGAAAGCCTATCTGGAAGGCGATCAGCAGCTTCCCCGTCCTGCAGAGATCCGTTGTGATCAGAATTAAGGCTGCCATACACACCCCAACGGGTGCAGACAGACCAGTCCCGATATGACGTCATCACGTTTGCACCCTGGTGCATTATGGGGCCCCTTCAGTCGGCCGGCACCCTTTGTGTGCCGGCCATTAGCTTCAATGAAGACGCCGGTCTTCATTGCAGCTTATGGCATCGGCTTCAATCGGCCAGAGATTATCGGACATGTCCGTTCTCTGGCCGGCCGAGTTGTGGGGGCGACAGGGATCTGTCGGATCTGTCAGACCTCCACTCGTGAGATACCATCACTGTGTAAGGTACACAGAACCCACCAACCACGCTATGACATCTGAAAGAAAACAACAAGTTATTCACACAGTAATAGATGTTAAAACCAAGCACAACCCTCAAACCCCTTCCTTCTCACACGTTGTGCTAAATTATCTCCCACCGCTTCCACCCCACTGGGACCCAACTCAGGGCGGGCAGGGAGGAGTTTGACCCTTCACTGTTCTTCTCAAAAGTGAATAGAATAAAATAGTATAATCCACATTATTACTTTTGACCATACCTTTATGTCTTCCTCCATTCCTGTGCCTCCATACTATATCTTAAACACAAGCGGATACGGCACGTTTTTTAGCCACAGCCGAACTGCTGCCATTACCCCAGTGAGCCAGACATTTTGTTGTGCGTGTGTGCACTGCACTGTGGCTAATCTGTGACTCAAATGCATGCCTGTGCAGTTTTAGCCCATTGACAAACCACGAGTGCACTGCGGGGTAACCGGACAGAAAAACACATTCTTTCCGCGTGTTTTTTCTGTCCTCCAGTAGTGGAGCCTTACCCTTAACGTTTCATGGCCAAATCTATTACACTACAGTGCTACTATTATGTTGTGTTACCCTACTGTTGTGTCGACCTAGTTCACGAACTTAGAAATCTCTGAGCATTAGCTTACACATAACCACAGCTATTGTCTCAACACTTGAGCCCTTTCTAGGCTAATGGAAACCACAAATGAATCCCAGTGTGTACCCAGATGGAATGGGAAGACCCACCCAATTACCATTCCACAGTTTGCGGCCATAAACCATAAAAAGTTGACATATCTCCCATCCTGGACCTACCCTCGCACTATAAATACCTATACAATACTAATTATACTATATATACATGACAATCGATTGACCCAAATCCAGTTCTTGGTCGATGAAGGAGCTTAGACCTCGCGGAATGTTGTGTTGTATTACACCTGGGGGTTGCAAGAAGAAATGCTTCAAATTATAGAGTTGAGTCCAGCATTTCCTAATTAATCCTCTGGAGTGACTTAGTATAGCATAGTGATGTGACAAGTTTTATTTAATTTATAGTATAACTCCAAGTGCCATTTAATGGCCGGCTCAGCGGGGAGCGTGTTAAAAAATCCTACGGGGCTCTTAATCATTAGCTCCATAATTGTGATTAAACCACCTGGGGGTGAGACGGAGATTCGGTCCTATTCACTGCGTACAGAAGAAAAGAGAGGAAACTGCTGACATATTATATATACGGCACAATCCAGGCATGCTGATAGACCAATTAGCCCATCCAGCTTGCCACTCTTATTAATGGGTTTTCTATAGTTAGACCCGGCGCTAGCAAATTAATTTATTATGATTCTTCTATTAGAATGTAATGAAATGTCACACACCCATCCTATACTGAACATTATACTGATCTGAACAGGCTTAATCAGAGATTGAGAGGGCAATGGCCAGGCCTAGGTTTGTGATGTAGGGACATAGGCTGCAAAGTAATCAACCCCTGAGCGAGCACCACAAACACGCACGGTGGTCAATGGTCCGCAAAATCTACGGCCGATGGACACGTGTTAGAATGAGCACTGGTTATATGGAATGCACTTGGGTACACAATCACTACCAACACAAGATATCCAAGTCATAGGCTTTATTGGGTAATCCATAAAATTGCACATATTTATGCACATTGCGAATGGATACGCGCAATACACAGGCTAGGGGCAGCCAAGATCAAACAATGGGTAAGAAAAGCTGTAAAACTGGTTCGTGAATCTTTGCGATCAATTGCTTTACACGTGATGTAAGGCAATAGAATACAGTCAAATTTAAATTTACATATTTCGAATTTGCCTTTATAAATTCGCAAAATGACGCGTACTCGAACAGGGGCGTAGCTAGAACTCGCTGGGCCCCATAGCAAAAAGTCTATATTGGTGGTTGGGGGTGGTGTGGCAGCGGATTCAGAATGCCCAGCTGGGTGTTGTGGAGCGGAGTTCTGTCACTGTCAAACAGTCTCTTGTGAGGCTGTCTGACAGTGACAGTATAGCTACCAATATCCACCCCCCCCCCCCCCCCCCCCCCCACACACACACACAAAACTTCAGTCACAAGGAGAGGAGTCTGCAGTCCAAGGCTGCCCTGTCAATAGGGCGGGGCCCAGAGATGATGCCCGCCGGGCCCCCCTAGCTGCTCCCTAGGTTGTCCCCTGTCCCATCCCCTGATGGCGACCCTGACTGTAGCCTCTCTCCTTCTGTGGCTTCTGGTCGCGGTCTGCAGTGAGAGGAGGAGGAGAGAGATGGGAGGGGGGGGGCTTCCAGCCAGCCAGAGCAGGCAGGTAAAAAAGTAGTCCCGTTTTCACCTGCTTGCTTCCGACTTCAGCCCTGCGGGAGGACTGGGGGGGGGAAGGGGGCCTGGACCGCTGCAGGCCCCATTGTGGTCACGGGCCCCATAGCTCTGCTATGGCAGCTATGGTGATCCCTACACCACTAAACTCGAATATACCATATGCCACTCAACACTACTATAGACCAGAAAGTGCTACTGGTTATCTAACAAATTAAGTGGGACAGTCTGGATGTGAAAATGTGGCATAGATTACCATACCATAGCTGCGGTGACAACAAAATTTATATGGGTGCAATCTGTCTGGCTGGGAAGACTGGGCAGCGTCGATGGAAGGATATACAAGAAGCGAGTCTGCCAGCGCTAGCTTTGCCCAGGGCCCACGGCCCAAACACCATGGTATTATTTGCCAGTCACCATATATAATGAATACATCATTCTTAGTCCCGTTGACCTTTACATGTTATGTGAATATTTGAGATTTAGTGGGTCATTATACCGCCTGTAGTTTCTCCCTTCACTCGCCCTTTCTGTGAATGGCTCATTGCATTAGGGTTTAATCTCTGGGATGACAGCGGCTTGGTCAAGTAAATGGGAACACAAACTATTAAACTCACAGCCGGTGGTTTTCAGCAAAGCCTCAAAGCGCACAATACCTCCATGTGATTATCCCTCACGGTCCTCTTGGTCATAATTCTGTATAAGGACGTAGTAAACTTTCAGCCGTAATGTCATTGTAGCTGCAATACCGGGTAACCTTTAAGAACCAGAAGTGTGACACGAACCATAACCATTTCATCCATTTACACAGAGATTATCCAGGCTTTTAATATTATTAATGTTGTTTGCGTGGGATTGCCTCTTGTTTTCCTGACAAGTTATTGTGTTTTTGTGCATTTGTGGTGTGTTAAAAAAAAAAGTCAGTTAACACTGCATGAGAATTCACCATTCATTTTAAACGTAACTCGACATCTCATTTGGAGAACGAATTGAAAATGCATCAGAACTTATTAACTTCAGTTAAAACTGCGCGTCAAAGTGATTGGTAGATCCCAGGGTATAGGCAGCTGAAATTATATGCAAATAGTTGCATTTTCTCTAAGAGCACTTAACTCCTTATTCATATGCCGCAGGGGCGCAGTTATCAAATCACAGTACAGGCAGAGTATTTAGTGAGCGTTGTCACCCCGGACAGGAAGTATGACAGGTGAAAAGAAGGAAAAAATAAATGCAGTAACCAACCATATCCCAGGGCCGGGGTACGGAGATATTTTCCTATCCTTACAACTGTGCATGCTTAGGTAGCCTTACTTTTCTAGAGTTACAGCCTAGGTGCCCAACCTGCGGCCGGGGGGGAGGGGGGGGTGTTGTTCAGTGGCCCCCCTTGGTCCTCCACATCTGGCCCCCAAAACCTAACTGTTAAAGCATAGGGCATAGAAATTCACCTGTGAAGTGGTCACACACGGTCCTACATCAGTAAAATTGTCAATGTTGATCGGGTAAACCAGGTCTACACATGAGCTCTGCACCCAGGGGCAGGAGGGGGGGGGGGTACTCTCGGCCCATTAGTGATGCAGAGGGCCGCACTTGTGGCCCTCTTTATCAACTCAGTTGCCCACCACTGAGTTACAGGGTTAATCTTACGGGTTTCGGGGTTGGGTTAAGGTTAGGGGAAATGGTGCCTGACTGGGGTGAGCTTTAGGCTATGTTTCCACATCCCTTGGGGTCCTGACGGCGCATCCGCCAAGCAGGTAAGTGAATGTGCTCCGTTGGGACCTCCCGCCAAGCAATGCGCTTAGCGGAGGAGGCCCAAACACATGTGGAAACCCCCTCTTAGGGGTTGGGGGGTTAGGTAGTCATAGCCAACCTAACTAACCTCCCCAATCCCCTTACCTTAACCTTAAACTTCGAACCCTAACCTTGACCTACACCCAAACCCTTAACCGTAACCCACGCCCAAACCCCTAACTGTAAACACCCAAAACCCTGTAATGCTGGGTCTACACTACTATAGCTACATGGTGAGTCTCCTGTTCAAGGACCAAGATTGGGTGAGGATAACTACCTAACACCCAAGATTTTTCCCCGGATAACCAGGGGCAAGTGGGCTTTTAAGGCCACATCATTGAGAATGAGTTTCAAGTATAATAACCGTATATACTCTGGTATAAGCTGAGTTTTTCAGCCCCAAAAAATGGGCAGAAAATGCTCCCCTCTGCTTATACTTGAGTCAGCCGACTATCCACTCACCTAAGCTGAATTACCATGCTAAATTTCAGGCAGGCAGCTTCCCTCTTCACTGCATATCTTCCCCCAGCTCTCCGAGATTGCCAATTAACAGCTGATTGATGTCAACAAATTTATTGAGGGTGTGGCACTAAGATGAATCCTGTTTGATTCATTCCTAGGGGCAATGGTGCTTTCTCTATGTTTTCTCATTTAGAAAACTCCACTATCTGACTGCATTACCCACCCTCGGCTTATGCTCGAGCCAATACGTTTTTCCACTTTTTGTAGATAAAATTAGGTACCTCGGCTTATACTCGGGTCAGCTTATACTTGAGTATATACGGTACAAATAGTACATCATATTTAATCAAAATAAATTCATAAATAAGAATAGACTTAGGACATACAATGGTGACAAATATGATCACACACAGTGAGAAAGAGCACCAGGATATATGTATTCATGGAAAAAGGATTCTATAGACATTGTGTGTTTCTTCAGGGGGTATCTTTATCCAATTCTGAATATAGAATTGTATGGCATCATACATCATTGTATGTAATAAGTCTAATTATTTATGAATTTATGTTGATTTAATATGATGTATTTTTTGTAATCATACTTGGAACACATTTTCAATGATGTGGCCTCAAAAGTCCCCTGCCCCTGGTTATCCAGGGGAAAATCTTGGGTGTTAGATAGTTATCCTCCACCAATCTTGGTGTTTGAATTTATTTGGGATGTTGGCCACCCCACTTAGGAGAGTGCGACTATGACCCCAGGACTATCGAGCCGTAACCTACCCCCAACTTAACACTAAATAAACAGTCATGAATTCTTTGGAAACGTGTTAATATAAGAAAGTGTGATAACAAAAAGGCCACAGCCTGTAAACATTATAACTTATTAACAATATGGGGTCGCCCGGCAGTACCGTTGAAGAAAGAGGCCGCCCCTTCCGGTCCTCCCCCTCTTCTAATCTCACTGCCTGATGTCACCCCCGCTAACCCCGCCCATCCTGAAACTATAGCTGCCCGGCCGCTAGCTGTGTCAGGGTGCCCTGTCACCTAACTGGGGTGCGGTTTTGGGCACTAATAGTTGTAGTCTCCCATTCAAGGTCATTCTCCTAATTTAAATTTAAAATTAGCATAGGTGACCCCTTTGGAAGATTTCCGGTCAACTACTCTAACAACAAAAAATATTCTACTTTTTATTTAAATAATAATTGAATTCTACTTTAATCACGCTCAACCCATAGGTCAGTGGTTCCCAAACTGAGGGGGCTCGATGGTATTCCAGGGGGGCGCTGGCCCTCATTCTTAACTAGTGATGAGCGGCATAGGCAATATTTGAATTCGTGATATTTCGCGAATAATTCTGCTAATATTCGATTCTATATTCGGAAATGCGAATATTCGCGGTATGATCATGTATTGCGAAAATCATATTCGCATCGAGAAAATCTTTAAAATGAATGGTCACATGCTATCTTTATTTTCATAATGTGAATATTATTTTCGCAATACATGGCCATATTGCGAATATTCGGAATTGCGAATATTCGCCGACATATTCGAGATATTAGCGAATTCTCGAATTGGCAATATTCGCGAAAAATATTCGACATTCGAATATTCGAGATCAACACTATTCTTAACCTGTGTTTGAATAGGGAGGGGGATGCTCCATAATATCCCTAAATAGAAAAGGGGGGCCCTGCAAGAAAAGTTTGGGAACCACTGCCATAGGTGAATCTCCGTATATGTCAATATATAACTTTCCCTGTATGTTAGTGAAGAATTTATCAAGGAGACTGATTTGGATTGCTGGTAATACCTCAGCAAAGGAATTAAGAACCTCACCTCTGGGAAGGAGGGAGATATTGAAATATTGACAAGCGTCAGATTGTTTAGTTAATCCCACACACAAGGTAAATGAATTTGGAATCTAACTTGCGGAGGCACCTGCATTGCCGGGAAGCCTTTCTAGATGAAATATGTCATATTTAATAAATTCATCTCATTCCTGTTACTGTATGATTGGTGATTAGAACAAATGCAAAAAAATGTATGCTGAGGTTTTATTACTGTCCATGAGCCCACTGGGGAGATTTCACCTCGCTTCCTGTACCTGAAGAAGAAACACATAAAGGTAGCTGTTTTCCTTGGGGCGGGAAGAAGAAGGCGTCATCAATTTAAAGCTAGCCATACACAGTCGGATTCCATGGTCGATCGATCACCTATCCGATCGATTCCGGCGATCTCAGCGGGAATCGGAGGTCCGATCGAACGGCCAATTAAGTGTGTCCGATCGCTACATACCACCTTGTCCCACGGATTTCTGGACGATTCCGTGTCCGATCGCTCACTCCACAAATGGCAACTCCCCCTGATGTGTGCAGAATCGGACCAGAAAGACCAACATGTTGGTTCTCTGTCCGATCCGATTCTGGGCCCCCGAACGATCGGACGTGATCGGACGGACAAGGTGGGCTTCACGCGATTCCGGGACGATCGTTTTGCGTGCACGCGCCCGGAATCGATCATCCCGGAATCCGATGGGAAACGGACCCGTGTATGGGGGCCTTAAGACAGATAATGAGATGCCAAAATTTTAAGATGCCACAGACTGAAAGCTTCAATCTGCATAACATTTGCATGCGTTTCGACGATCTCCACTATATACCTTTTATTTTTTAGATTTTACTAGGGCTATTTTACTAGGGTTATGATGAGGGTCCCCACAGTGCATCGTGGGCATGACACGTCCACCAAAAAAATGAATGCGTCGAATGATGAGTGCAATACACACCCATTACTTTTCTGGCATGTATTGTACCCTTTTTGCCTATAGATTTAAAGGGTTGCTTTATTACAACAATGTGCCTTAAAGCACATCTAAACCCACTAGATAAAATTTTGGCCCTAGCTAGCCAACCCCCTATTAATGGGGCAATCTATAAAAATCCTTACCTATAAAGAGATATTTGTGTATTTCCCTCCTTTCTCAGGCCCCCTCTAAAGAACATTGTGGCAAGAACGATGTGTCAGATGGCACATTCTTAAACAGCAGCTCTTCGTGTCTATTTACTATCATTTTGTGCCCATTGAAAAGCATTGTATCTGGCGGCCTCCAGTGTCCGTTTGCGGTACTGCAGACTTCACCTGAAAGACTGGAAGCTAGACAAAAGTAAATATGGCCACTTTCACAGATGACAGCAAGGTAGGCAAGTATTTTTTTTAGGATTTTGAGCACCTTTAAAGCCATTGGGACAATTAAGAGGTAAGTAAAAATGCGCCCGCACTGGCCACTGGGCACCATGTCACGCTAGCAGGCCCATGACACCCATTGGGGACATACTCTAACCCTTTACCAAAATAAACCCATTGTTTGCATTCAGTTTTGAATGAAGATGTTTTTGGAATAAAGTAAATTAATAAAAAAATCTCTCCCATAGGGTCATAGATTGCAGTAGCACAATCGGCAATGGTTGGAGTTGGTTTTGTAACAAATACGAGTTAAAGCGGTTTAAAACTGAAATGAAAAAAACAGACATACATTAAAAAGACACAATACTCACCTGCCAGCAGTTCAGATGCTGGAAAACTGCTACAAAAAAAACCCACAGCATACTCACCTCCTCTCCTTGCAGCTCTGAAGCCGGCATCTTAGCTCATGGAGACCTGCAGCTACTTGCTACCGCCCTCATTGCCCCCTCTACCCCCCCCCCCTCCACTCCACCTCCTCCTCCTGTCTCTTCTCTGTCAGAGCTACAGAGCTCCGTGGGGGTGGGGGTGTGGGGAGGGGGAATCAGCTGCTGACGAGTTCCTGCCTGGTAGAGACGTCCCAGACACCATTTCAGCTGCCTAGGCGCTACGTAATGCTCCCCTCCAGCTGTCAGAAAAAGATTTTTTTTTTTACAATTAAGCATCTCAGCAGTATCGGCTGAGCTGCAGCCAATACTGCTGAGTGATAGTGATGAGCGGCATAGGCAAGATTCGTATTCGCGGCATGCCGCAAATTTTTCGGATAACATTTGGAAAATATTCACATTCGGCAATATTTGTTTTTTTTTTTATTGCGAATATCGGCAGGTTTTCTTTGAGAATTTCGCGCGTGCAATAAATGTTTAACATGGCGCGAATTTGTGTGCGAACTTCCTATTTGTCCACTTGCATTGAGAGGCGTGTGTAATGGGAAAAAAATACTGAATATCCGGAAAGGCGAAAATTCGGCAATATATTCACCATCTTCGTGAATTGCCGATATTCCCGATTAATATTCGGAATCTGAATATTCGCGATCATCACTACTGAGTGACCTCCAAGGTGGCAGGTCCGCTTTAAGCTGGGCATAGACGCTTAGATTTTCGTCCGATTTCTCAGCAGATCGTGATGACGTTATCGCGCATGGCCGGTCGTTCGGAAAATTAGCCACGCACCCTTTGTGTGCTGACATCTACTTTGTATAGGGATGCTGGTCCCCATCTAAAGTAATGAGACCGACCAAAGAGAAACGGACATGTCAGATTGTTTTTTGGGGCGGCCAGGATTGGTCGCTCCAGGTGGCCCGATTTTGTGGCAGATCAACCACCGTACATGCCAGGCGGGGATTGAAGTGTCTATGGCCGGAGTTAAACAAACTAAAAATCAGGGTTCCTTTAAACCGTGAATGTACTTGTTACATATTGCTGAGCACTGTGAGCACTGAATTGGTATTAAGTTTTCTGTGTTCTGTGTTCTTCCCTTCAGTCGTGTGACTCTTCCTCTGTGCGGTCAAGGACAAGATTTCCTCTGAGGATTCCCACCAATAGGAAGACGTGTCCCGAGGCGTCTCAGACCGAGCCGTGTGTCCTGAACACTAACTGTTTCCACTATCACTATAATGTCACAGGTAAGTCATTCTAATCCCCTCTAAGACAGACTAATGATTTCCTCCAGAGACTGTACCTGCCATCATGGATCACACTTTAATGTCCTCATTAAATATTCATCCATTTTATTCCTCTTCTGGTATAGAAAAATAAAAAACTTGTGTTGCTGACTTGGAATCAGGAGAGGATTTATTAAGGGAGATGAAATTGTATAATGATCTGAGCCGTCAGCAGTACAGAACTTATGCATGCATATGCAGGTCTCCGCAGTGTGTCGGTAACCCAATCTCCATGCTGTGACGACTCAGTATTAAAGGGGAACGCAAGAGTTTATTGGCCCCAGTCGAAGGACTTTTACCTACCTTATTGTTTCCTGCTGGGGTGCCCAGTGCAGAGTTCCTATAGAAATAAGTATTTTGTTTAAAGTTCTATCATTTCACATAGTTACCTAATCCAACGTTGTAATCCATCTCATTCCTTGGAGAGTGAAGCTGCCCATACTCATCATGATGGGCGCTTGTTTGATGACTCAATTGAGCACGATGTCATGATGACATCACCACACTGCGCTAAGGTGCCCTTCGATTGGATGGGAATAAAGGCACACCTCTTCAAGTATAATCTATTAGATGGGGACGAGGGCCCCCATCTTAAGGAATGCAGATCGAGCAGGATTTACAGACATGTCTGCTTCACCCACCTGTCTTCGATCGGGATCTATTAATCCCCCTCGAAAACAGGGGTGGCCACCTACCATGTTTCCCCGGAAAAAAGACAGTGTCTTATATTCATTTTTGCTCCCAAAGATGCTCTACGTCTTATTTTCGGGGGATGTCTTATTTTCCATGAAGAAGAATACGGCACTGGGATATCAGGGTGAGGGGTTCACTTAAAATGACACAGGGGGGATCAGAGGGGGCAATCAAAATGGCACAGAAGACTCAGGGGGGGGGGGTTACCATTTTAGTAACCCCTTCTGATCCTCCTGTGTCATTTGTGATTGCCCCCTCTAATCCCCCCTGTCCAGAGTTACAGTACCAAATCTTCGGGGATGGCTTATTTTTTGGGGGGGCCTTATATTTCAGCGTCAGGCAAAAATGCAAGGGTGTCTTATTTTCAGGGAAACAGGGTAGATGGGCATTAGATCGATGGCTGCGAACATGCACGGTGTTACATGAGGGCATGAAGCGCCCATCAATCTAGCACCCATCTATGAGTGCATGGGCACCTTCAATTGTCCCATGAAGGGTGACTTTTCCCTGGAGCTCCAGCAGTGTGTCCTTGTCCCACAAACTCCACTGACTGAATGAAACTTTAAAATCCTGGCTCTCCGCCTAGCTGTTCCCACAGTCCTTGCGCATGTGCGGTGTCTCCATTATTATATCTAATTTCGAGGAAATCTCTTTAACCTTCTGAGCGTCTAGCCCGAGTTAACTCGGGCTGAGTTTCATGCATCATGAAACTCAGCCCCAGTTAACTAGAGCCGCGCTCTAGGTATCGCCGTCTGCTTACGGCGGTCGGGAGTGACGCGAAGGGGGCGGGGGTAGGCGGCGCCATAGACCTCCGTCAAACTGGAGGGGCGTCACTTTTCATCAGCATAAGTCCGGCGTCTCCAGGGACGCCGGGCTTATGTTAATGACCTCCAGCTGAGCAGGCAATCACGGCGGAGCATATTGTGCTCCGCCGCGATTGCCCGTGGCACGGTTAAACCCCCCTCTGAATGGTTAAGAGGTACTTAGGACTTCTGTACTCATTTAATAGGTGGGGATAGGAGGTGGTGGTGGGAATATGTTTAGCTGTCCATGGTGCTGAACCTGATCTGCTGTCTTAGCTGTCCATGGGGCTGAACCTGATCTGCTGTCTTAGCTGTCCATGGTTCTGAACCTGATCTTACTCTAAATGGGTAAGAGGTCCTTGGGAACTCTGTACTCATTCAACTCACTCAATAGAGTGGGGAGGGATATCTGCAGTTCCTCTTAGTAAAGAAGAACCTCAGATACTCAATAAGCCCCCACAACGCCTGGCCCATGTTGTGGGGAAGAGACCTCCCGTATCTTAACAAAGGGTCTCCCATTCATTGAGATATAGCATAGGGGCCGAGTGAGACAGGGGAGTTACCCTCCTTCCTGTCCTTCCAAGCTTGTTTGAAGGGGTGCGGTTTGGCAAACATGCTTGAGGTTTTCCAGAGCATACCAGACCCAACGCCATCAGGGAGTCTGGTATGCTCTGGGGGGACCCCATGCTGTTTGAAGTTCCCCTTTTCTAGAGCATACCAGATCCCTGCTAAAGGGGGGTCTGGTATGCTTTGGACGGAGGAGAGCCATGCTTTTTAACCCTTTGATTGCTTTTAAAAAGTTTAACCATTGCCCCCCCCCCCCACTGTCCAGGTGGTTGAACCCTTTTTGACACTTTTTTTATTGGTATTGTGGCTACAAAAATGAGAATTTCATCATTAAAGTCAATAACGGTTCGCTGACAACATGTGAACAGCGGCTATTTGCAGTCCTTCCAGTTCGCAAACGGCCGTGCCCAATGTTCCTTGATCACTTATTGTAAGTACAGGACAGGAAGTGTGTGACACAGAAGGAGAAGGGTTGGAACAATTTCCTACTCCATTAAAAAGGAAAATAAACATTTGTGGCAAATAGTTTAAACCCGATAACAAAAATGTTGCTGGATCTGATCTGAACGAGGTAGAGGAGTAAACTCTGCGCATTTCTATCCCTGGCACCCAGCGCAGTCAGTAGTGTGACACTTAACCGTCCGCAGCAATATACTTTATGTATCCAACCTATAAAAGAAGTGCTATGATTTTTACTATAGTATAGTCATTAACCAGCTTAATGATGCAGCCGGAGAAGAATTATTAATTGCACATATCTTAATACTCATGAATATACATAACACATGCATCATTACGTATTGTCTGCGGCACATTTATAATCTTCAACATCATAAAAAACAACTTTGCCAAACTTTACAATTGTAATTCTGCACTATCCAGCGCAATCTGAATTCTGCTACAGATTACATACAGTGGGTTTCAGATTACATAATGTGGGATTTAGATTACATAACCTGGCTTCCAGATTACATATTATGGGTTTCACATTACACAACAGGGTTTCTGATTACACAACAGGGTCTCAGATTACATAACATGGGTTTTAGATTACACAACATCGGTTTCACATTACACAACAGGGTTTCAAAATACAGAACATGGGCTTTTGATTATACAACAGGGTTTACGATTACATAACATGGGTTTACGATTACAAAATCAGAATGTAAACTTGGGTTTCAAGTTAAACAAAAGGGTTTCAGAGCACACAACAAGGTTTCAGAATACACAGCGGGGTTTTAGATTACACAACAGGGTTTAAAATTACACAACAAGGTTTCAGATTACATAACATGGGTTTTAAATCACATAGCAGGCTTCCAGATTACATAACATGGTTATCGAGTACATAACATGGGTTCTAGATTACACAACAGGGTTACAGATTCCATAACATGGGTTTTAGATTAGACAACAGGGTTTCAGATAACACAATAGGGTTTCAGATTACATAACATGGGTTTCAGATTACATTATATGTGTTTCAGATTACATAATAGGGGTTTCAGATTACATAACATGGGTTTAAGATTATATAACGTGGGTTTAAAATTACACAACAAGGATTCAGATTACATAAAATGGGTTTCAGATTACACAACAGGCTTTCAGATTACATAACGTGGTTACAGAGTACATAACATGGGGTCCAGATTACACATCAGGGTTTCAGATTACACAATAGAGTTTCAGATTACATAAAGTGGATTTCAGATTATACAACAGGGTTTCAGATTACATAAAGTGGATTTCAGATTACACAACAGGGTTTCAGATTACATAAAGTGGATTTCAGATTACACAATAGAGTTTCAGATTGCATAAAGTGGATTTCAGATTATACAACAGGGTTTCAGATTACATAAAGTGGATTTCAGATTATACAACAGGGTTTCAGATGACATAAAAGGGGTTTTAGATTACACAACAGTGTTTCAGATAACACAATAGAGTTTCAGAATACATAACATGGGTTACAGAGTACACAACAGGGATTTTGATTACATAACATTGGTTTCAGATTACTCAACAGGGTTTCAGATTACACACTAGGGATTGAGATGACATGTGTTTCAGATTACACAACAGGGTTTCAGGTTACACAGTAGAGATTCAGATTTCCGGGTTTCAGTCTCTATCACCTTGTTGGCTGGAGCTAATCCGGAGATGACATTTTAGGCACACGGGTCCTTTAATCTGGAAATCGAATACACTATTTGATGAAAGCCTACGAGCCCGTCACCTTCATAATGACAGCTTATTACCGCCATATTAAGAAGCCGTTTCAATATTCAATGTTTGCCGCGATTCTTCTTTTGCATCCAGCAATGTAACGCAGACGTTTAATTAAAATGCAAATTGCTATAATTTAATTATAAAACGATAAAACGTAATTAATTTGGTCGAAATTGAGGTAATTGTTTTATTACGGGCACTCTCCCATCCATTACCATCCGCTGAGATGATCAGTGAACACTTCCCTAGCTTTCGGGGCCACGCTGAGACATGTAGTTCGGTGACAGCTGTTTAGGCTGAGTATTCCTGAGGAACGCCGGTACGCGGGCACCCTGAACGTTCTACAGCACCACCGCCAATCTTCTGTCATGACAAAAGAGGGGCGCCTCTCTGTGCCAGACATTTTGGGACAAAGGAGCACATCTGTAATATAACACCAGAGCCGTATGTGAAGTATGCGGACGCAACCCCCCTACCAACAACTTTTCTGCTAGCAACCCACCCCCCGCTCAACAACTGCTACTAAACACAACCCACCCCAGCTTACCTGGGGGCGCCAGGTAACAACTTCTGGACAGAATTGTGCCTTTGTGGGGGGGGGGGAGAAGCTGGCCATACACCTTTAGATCTCTGTCAGATATCCTTTAGATCTACCAACAACTATGTAGTGCCGGGTCCTCTGCGATTGAACACAAGTAGACTTGATGGTTTAGAAAAGTCCCTCATATTACAGGGTTTTGGTAAAACAAAAGGAGATCTAAGGTAAATCTGACACAGAAATCTAAAGGTGTATGGGGGCCCTTACACAATATAATCATGCCTTTTGTCGGCTGCTTTTGTTTTTTTTGTTTTTTTTAAACCAGTTTTTGTCTGTTCTTAAAGCAGCAGGGATATTTGTTCGGGAGCGGCAGCATCGGGGGAAAGGGCAGCCAGGGATTGTAAATGATTTCAAGCTCAAGTGGTACTTAAGGGGTCAACGATGCAGTAAATAGGAATTATATACTGCGCTCTCCCTGTCTAAATGGGTTTTGTTGCTTTCTGCAGAGTGGAGCGCCTGTCAGCTCGGTGAAAAGGCTGTGTGCGGCGAAGGAATAAAAAGTCGGCTTTTAGACTGCACCCGCAGCGACGGAAAATCTGTGAAAATGTCCTTTTGTGAGCAGGTAAAGTCAAGGACGCAGACGCGGTGCGGGCGGACACTCTTAACCTCTGGCTGCGTTGCGCCCAGCATGATCGCGCTTAGTTCACTTTTCAGCCTTTTTGAATTTGGAATAACGGTTATCCACATGAAGCCGCTTTTTAGACGCTCTGCTTAGTCCCTTTCAGGAAAGAGCTCTCAGAACTTAGATAAGTGCACGTTTCTTCCAAAATATAAAGACTGACACCCCTTCTCTAGTCTTTGAAGGGATAAACTGAATCAAAGCGGAGACGGCTTTGGAAAATAAATGTTTGGTAATGCCGTCTGGTTTGCCCGAGGCTGGTGCTGTTTAGTTTTATTTAATATATAGAGATGACCGAACTCTCTGCATTACGTACAGTTCAGCCGTGAACATAACATGAAAGCAAACAGAAAAGGGTGTTCGACCCGCCCTGTTCACTGGCGGGAAAAGGTTACTATTCTTCCACTGGTCGGATCAGGAGCATAAGGATCTGGCCAGTGGAAGAATTCTTTCATCAGAGACCTGGGGCTTTAAAGGCATATAAATATATATATATACAGTATATATATATATATATTGTGGGGAATCAGCCTCACTTTTGGTAAACCATACGACAGGTTCTCTTTAGGGCTCCTGCCCATATTTATTCAATAAGTCCCAACAGAAATGACCCTCGCAGGGGTTAATCCACAACATATATGTCTTTGAAAATGCTTCCTGGCTTGCACAAGGTCCAACACAGGCTCTTCCCTTTAGCTCAGGGAAAAGCTAT
>CM070039.1:6715016-6726540 GCA_036250615.1 Ptychadena robeensis
GGAGGCTGGTCAATCCCAGGTGGCATGTCATAGGCTGGTCACTCCCAGGTGGCATGTCATAGGCTGGTCAATCTCAGGTGGCATATCATAGGCTGGTCACTCCCAGGTGGCATGTCATAGGCTGGTCAATCTCAGGTGGCATGTCATAGGCTGGTCACTCCCAGGTGGCATGTCATGGTTACATCAGATGGAATCTTCTGGCATATTCTTCACCTTTAAAGAGACAAAACACTGACACCTGCTCTGCACAACAACAGTGTCATATTACATTCCCTTACAGCAGTGGTTCTCAACCTTTTTGGATCGCAACCCGGAAGTGACGTTCTGTACCGGCATTTCCTCGTTTCATATACCAAATGTGAGCCTGCAACGTCACTTCTGGCAGATCTGATTAAGTGTAATGTCCCCTCTCTTGTGCAAATGATTAGGGGGATGAAAAGTTAGGAGGTAAAGTTAGAAAGGAGGGGGAGTTACTCTTCCTCCTAATTTCCCACCATACCTGTGTGCGTCAGCACTGCTGCTTATTAGCAGCAGCTCTGATGCTTTCAGGGAACACAGTGACCCCTGTGAAATAATTGTTCGACCCCCGAGGGGATCCTGACGCACAGGTTGAGAGCCACTGCATTACAGAATCCCAGCACAGCACACTTAACCCCTTAGTCACGGGTTTCTCCTACTATGCACTCCCCTCTCCTTTACAAGAGCACAAACGGTCAACGTCCACCATTTCTGCCATCAGACAGACAGAGACACCAACTGGTCAACCAAGTGTAGATCTTTTAGTGTGTCTTTGTGTGATCTTTGTGTATCCTTTCTGTGTGTTTGTACACTGTCACTTAATTTTTTTACACAAATATAAATAAATACATGTAAATACACTGGCTATTTATTTGGTTGATATGATGTATTTCTTGGTTCCAGATGGTCGGGTGAGTCTTTGGGTCTACGTGGTGTGTGCAGGAAGTTTTCTTATCCTGATTATACTAATCATTATCTCTTACCTGGTATGGTAAGTATAAGCTCCAGGGTTGGAAGAAATAACATATGATCACGCATGTATCTTATATACGAAGGGGAACCTCACCACCCAATAGTCATGTAGAGAAGGTGGGTGCAGTAGGATCAGAGGACCAAGTTTGGATCTCTAGAAGATAACTCAAGTCCCAAGCTTACTATGGCATTCAATGCTTAACTCCCTGACGGTCCCATTATTTCCTATGCTTCCTATGGCGGTACAAAAAACAAACTGACTTATAAAAACTGGAATACCACCAGGGGTGTTTGCTAATGTGTCCCCCTAGTTAAATTGTCTTTGATGATGAGAAGTTCTCCTAGGAAAAGTTCTCTTGAGGACCTCATCGAGAAGCCACCATTTCAATCAGACAATGAATTATGCTAGCCATTAGAGATGGTCGAATTTTTCAACTTCCTAACTTTGTGAGCTGATTGCAAAGCCCCTGAAAATGGTATCATCACCAAAATTGCTGGAGATGTAGAGAAGGGTTAGAGGAACATTTGAAAAAAAAGTTTTGCTCTAGCGCAAGTCATTTTTTGCATAAATTAAGTTCAAAGTTAAAGTCGAAATTCTGATTTTCGAAATTTTTACTTGACTTTGAACTTCATTTGTGAAAAATCTATTTGTGTTAGAGACATATTTTCTTTTTTGTAGTATACCCCCAACCCTTCCCTACATCTCCAGCAAGATTGGTGATGATACCATGCTCAGGGGCTTTGCAATTAAGTCGAAACCGTCGAAATGGTCGAATTTTTAAAAAAAAATTCGACCATCTCTACTAGCCATAGACAAGGCGATTCTCCCTCAATACATGAGTGATCAATGACGTCATCACGCTGCAGCCGGTCCCTCAGCTGATCGGCAGGCACCCTTTGTGTGGGATTGCACAGGAATCTACCATCATGTCGGATCACCATTTCCTGGTGGATCTCGCCAGGTTGATGCGCCAAATTTTCGCCTGACCAACTGCTGCCCAGTGGGCGGGAACCTGCGCGGTGGACGATTGCCCCCAAAAAACCCATCACTAGAGATGGTCAAATTTTCTTCGAATTTGACTTTGTGAGTTAATTGCAAAGCCCCTGAACATGATATCATCACCAAACTAGAGATGTAGGGAAGGTTTGAGGGTAAAGGGAAAATATCGCTGTAACATAAATCGTTTTTGCATAGATTAAGTTCAAAGTCAAGTTGAAATTTCAACTTTGAACTTAATGCAAAAACTGCATGGTTCCCAAACTTTCCTTGCAGGGCCCCCTTTTTATATTTAGGAACATTATCGAGCCCCCCTCCCTTTTCAAATGCATGTGAAGAATGAGGGCACACGCCCCCCTGGAATACCTTTGTGCCCCCCCCCCCCAGTTTGGGAACCACTATGCTAGAGCACTTTTTTAATGTTCCTTTAACCTCTCTACAACCTTCTGTACATTTTCAGCAATTTCTGTGATCGCATGTTCCGGGGCTAATCAGCTTTTCAAAAAATCTCCAATTATCACATGATCCAGATCAGCGAATCAGGGAAGATCAAACTGATCAGTTGTCCAGAGGACTATTGTGCTTCACCAGAATGAGAATGTTTACTGGGAGAACTTACCACCCCTTCTAAGATAACCGCTGTGTAGTCCATTAAGGCCCCCATACACGGGTCGGATTCCGGCCGGATTCCGGGCCAATCGATTCCGGGCGCGTGCACGCGAAACGATCGTGCTGGAATCGTGTGCAGCCCACCTTGTCCGATCGATCACGTCCGATCGTTCAGGGGCCCAGAATCGGATCCGACAGAGAACCAACATGTTGGTCTTTTTGATCCGATTCTGCCCAGATCAGGGGGAGTTGCCATTTGTGAGGTGGACAATCGGACACGGAATCGTCCCGGAATCCGTTGGACAAGGTGGTATGCAGCGATCGGATACTCTTAATTGGCCGATCGATCACACCTGCGATTCCCGGCAGAATCGATCGGATAGGTGATCGAGCGGCCATGGAATCCGACTGTGTATGGCTGGCTTTAGACTACTAATAAAGCTCATTACATAGGAAGTTACAAGCACAACTCATTTCTGGCAGGATCAGCAAGTACTGTTTTTTCAGAAAGTTTCTTTAAGTTGAAAAGGAGAAGCCAAATGCAGCCGCCTTATCTAAGAACAGTTAAGCTGCAATGTATTCAATTTCTTGTTCTTGGGTTTAGCTTGAAGTGCTCTTGTCTTTCCCATTTTCCCTGACCTCGTTTCATTACCCGCTTCTGTCAGGCTGACTTTAGCGACTTTTTTCCGTTTTTCATGTCCTACTCAGGTCACGTAAACAAAGCTGAGTTCTTGTTTTCCCCTTTCTCGTTTTTCTTTTGCCTTACAGCAGAAAGCCGCAAGTACCAAAAAGCCCATTTCCTCAACAGAAGCCGCTCACCCTGGCGTACGACGGAGACTTTGACATGTAATTTGAAGCTACAACTCAGAGTTTGAAGAAAATCTGCTGCCTTAACCCCTCTTCAGTACAACAATCACCTTTTCCTGTATTTCTGCCAGGAAAAAAAACTACTTTGGCGTTCTTTCACTGAAGATAATTCTTGCTTTTCCTTACAAAATACAAACAGAGATGATCCACAAGAACCGAGATGGTGCATTAAAACAGACATGATCCATAACAGAGATCATCAACAACAACAGAGATGGTCCATCAAAACTGACATGGTCCATAACCGACATGATCCATAAGAACTGGCATGGTCCATAGCAGAAATGATCCACAAGAACAGTGATGGTCTATAAAAAAAACCAACATGGTCCATAACAGAGATAATTAATAATAATTAATTAAGAACAGAGATGGTCTCTAAAAACTGACACGGTCCATAGCAGAGATGATCCACAAGAACAGTGATAGTCCATAAAAACCGACTTGGCCCATAACAGTGATGATCTACAAGAACAGAGATGGTCTATAAAAACCGACATGGTCCATAACAGATATAATCAATAAGAACACAGATAAAAACTGACATGGTTTATAACGGATAGGATCCATAGGAACAGAGATGGTCCATCAGAACTGACATGGTCAATAACAGAGATGGTCCCCAAAAAAACTGACATGGTCCATAGTAGAGATGATCCACAAGAACAGAGATGATCCATAAAAACTGACATGGTCCATAACAGAGATAATCAATAAGAACAGAGATGGGCCATAAAAGAGATGATCCATAAGAACAGTGATGGTCCATAAAAAATGACATAGTCCATAACGGATAGGATCCATAAGAACACAGATGGTCCATAACAGAGATGATCTACAAGAACAGTGATAGTCCATTCAAACAAACTTGGTCCATAACAGAGATAATCAATAATAAAAGAGATGACCCATAAAAAAACAGAGAAAAACTTAATCAATAAGAACAGAGATGGTCCATAAAAGAGATGATCCACATGAACATAGATGGTCCACAAAAACTGGCATGGTCCATAACGAATAGGATCCATAAGAACAGAGATGGTCCCTAAAAACTGACATAGTCCATAGCAGAGATGATCCACAAGAACAGTGATGGTCCATAAAAACTGACATGGTCCATAACAGAGATAATCAATAAGAACAGAGATGGTCAATAAAAGAGATGATCCATAAGAACAGTGATGGTCCATAGGAACTGACATGGTCCATAACAGAGATGGTCCCTAAAAACTGACATGGTCCATAGCAGAGATTATCCATAACAACAGTGATGGCCCAAAAGAACTGACATGGTCCATAGCAGAGATGGTGCCTAAAAACTGACATGATCCATAGCAGAGATGATCCATAAGAACAGTGATGGTCCATAACAGAGATGATTTACAAGAACAGTGATAGTCCATTCAAACCAACTTGATCCATAACAGAGATAATCAATAAGAACAGTGATAGTCCATTCAAACCAACTTGATCCATAACAGAGATAATCAATAAGAAAAGAGATGGTCCATAAAAGAGATGATCCACAAGAACCATAAGAACATTAATGGTCCATACCAATAAAACCAAGATTATCCACAAGAACATAATTAGAGATGATCCATATCAACAGGGATGATCCATCAAAACTGGCATGATCCCTAACAGATATGATCTATCATAGAGATGATTCATATTAATAAAGCATATACACAAGAACTGGTATCTTTCATATAAACCCATAAAAATCTACATGGTCTGTAACAGAGATGATCCATGAGAACAGACATGGTCCATAACAGGTGATCCATAAGAACAGGGATGGTTCATAACAATAGAGATTATCCACAAGAACATCTACTATTAGATGATCCATGTCAACAGAGATGATCCACATCAACGGAGAGGATCTTTAGGAACACTGATGATCCATAAGAACATTGATGATCCATATCAACAAAGATTGCCCACAAAACCAGATGGTTCCTAAGAACAGAGATGATCCTAACTTTTCTCCCCCATACGATACGATCCAATCACCTAACATTCATGTCCATTCTTTAGAGCAGAGCCTGTCCTGAAGACCTTTTCATATTCAGATAGATTTTTTGAAGACTGAAGTCTGATGTAATCCACGTGAAATCCACCCGGTTTACATTGCTTGGTAACCTGGGGATTTGTGACTCTTTGGTGGACCTCAGAGACCTCCTTAATCATGGTCTTAGTAGACACTATTTTTGTGGAGACATCTCAATAAATTGATGGTGATGGGATGTCAACAGTAATTTTCCATAAGGTGTAATCCCTAACAGTGGGCGTGGCTTCCGACACAGGATCAGGAGGCGGCCTGTGAAGTTGTATATTTTGATGTATATATTTGAACTGTTACCACATTTTAACACCTGAAAAATCTGTTTTTTCTACATAAATTTGTGATATATTTATAACCCAACTTTTGTATCTGATGTACAAACAGGTCACGTCATTACACCTTTACCAGTGAAGCCTTCCGCTAACTGCGCATCAAAGAATGAAATGATAATTGCCAATAAAAGTGGGAAATGTCTATGTGGTTTGTGTTTACATTTTGTATCACATGATGTGTAACAATGGGAGTACTGAAGGTCCCCATACACACATAGATGTGCGCTAGACCACTTCGAGAGCTGAGGTCACACTGTGCGCGTTCGCGGCCATTGATCTAGTGCCCATTTAATGTGGCCACCCCTGTATGGGGACCTGTACTGAACTTAGGGAAACTGCTATCAGACAATAATACAAGTCACAAGAATGACTTTTTTAGGCACTTTTAGGAATTATGGATCTTTAGATATGTTTACAAAGTTCGAAAGGTTAGGCTGGCCATAGACGTGCTGATTTCTGGCCATAGTTGCGAGCAATCAACCAGTGTGCGTGCTCCCGCCAAACGCATGGTGGTTGGTCACCTGCAACTACATGGGGGCCCACCTTGAGGTTTCGACCCAAAAAGCTGGCAGGTCGGATTTCATGGCATGGCCGACCGTTGTGGCCGATCGTGTTGTAGGCCGTCAATGTGGATGGGGAGTCTTCTCCCCTCCAAGTTAATTGGCTACACTCTGACAGGAATCTCAATGTCATAGGAACCACTATAGCAGCCAAAGCGATGCTATGAGGCCCATATTCACAAGGGGTCCCACCACTCCTGGAAGGGCCCAGTCATTTCTAGCTATGCCCCTGGGGAATCTCCAGTGGAGCACACAGGATTCCCATCAGTTCTGTAGTCGACTATGCTAGTCTGCTACAAGCCGGCCATGGATGGATACCTCTATGGCCGACTTAATGGACCATGTGGAGGGTCTCAATGGTGTGCCCTAGCCAAGCATTATAAGTCAAGAGTAGTGATGGCCGAAAAGTTCGCTTAGCAGACAGTTAGTGGCGAACATAGCATGTTCGCAGTTCGCAATACCGGTGAACATTATGGGTGTTTGACCCGCCCACATACCTTAACATGGAGACAAAGTGTGACCCCTCACAACAAAGTCAGGTGGCATAGTACAGCCAATAACACATTTTTCTCTCCTGGAGGACACCCACCCCCCCTTATAAAAGAAGCAGCTCGGTGGCCATTTTACATTTATCCAGTGTCTCCAGTACTAGATAGATAGGGAGAGCTGCTGCTGATTGAGGGGTCGCTGAGATACTTTGCCATTTTACTCCATCAAGTGATCTGCAGCTATAGCTAAGGTGTTCTGTTCTGAAGAAAACTGCACTTAAAATAAATCCATATTTTGGGGGAGAAGTTTAGCCATTGATCCCACACTGTCCAGGTGGTTGCACCCTTTGGACTTTTTTTTATTGGTATTTTGACTATAAATATGACCTAAAGGTTTGAGAAGTTCCCTCTTCATTAAAGCTGATGTTCACCCATTACTAGTCAAGACACATGACCCTACATTCAAGTGTGTAACCATGTAACTGGTTACACACTTGAATGTAGGGTCATGTGTCTTGGATCTTAAGATAGAAATGTTTCTAGAGCTAATAATGTTGACTTTGTATTGTTGCAATATATGTAAAACCAGAAAAACATTGCAGCCCACCGACTATTAAATGTGAGGGTTGCATCCCTTTTATTTTCATTTAAGAGGTAACACACCACTGGTGTCTCTGATCAATACACTTTATTTTTCATTCTGCATTGGAACTTCAGGCCACCACCTGTCTCCTTCTGTCTATAACAAAGAGCGGCATGGGATTTGTAGCTCTTTATTTTTACTCACTTCCTGTCTTGTGAACATATTAAACAGACACATTCAATAAAAGATTAAACAATACAGATCAGATAATCAACATTGATAGTTAAAGCACAGTGGTGTCACTAGGTTTGGTGTCAGCTGGTGACAGAAGCCCATAGCACATTGTTATAACTCTGTGTTACTATTCAGGAACATCTTCAGCAGTGATGAGCGGCATAGGCAATATTTGCAATATTTCGTGAATAATTCTACTAATATTCAATTCGATATTCGCAAATACTCGAGTGTATGGCCAGGTATTGCCAAAATATATTTACAATTGCATTGTGATTACCTTTAAAATGAATGGTCACATGTAGTGTTGAGCAAGAATAGTCGAAATTCGGATATATTTGACATTCGAGAATTTGCAATATTTCACTAATGTGCGCTTGGATATTCGCAATGGTGGATATTTGTCATATTATGCTTCAACATTGTTTACCAGCAAACATTGCGCATATTTGTGCACATTGCAAATGAATACGCGCAATACTCGTACTGGATAAGATCACAGAATGAAGAAGAGAAGCTTTAAAGCTGTTTCGCAAATCGTTGTGAATAATTGTGAACAGCCATGCGCGATGTAAGGCAATAGAATACAGTCGAATTTAATTTGATGAATTTCGAATGTTACTCGAATATTTTCAAAATGACACGAAATCGAATATACCATATGGAGCTTAGCACTAGTCACATGTGGTATTTAGTGATGGCCGAACTGCCCGCAAGGCGGATAGTTCGGCCGCGAACAAACATGTTCGCCCTCCCTCTTGCCGGCGAGCAGTACGGGTGTTCGACCCGCCCCGTTCGCCGGCGAGAAGAAGATCTATATTCTTCCTCCGGCAGGATCAGAACCTGCGAGATCGTGCCGGAGGAAGAATCTTTTCACTAGAAGACTGGGCATGAAGCCGGTCTTCTAGTGAAAATACCGGCTTGGAGCAGGAAGTGACGTCAGTGACGTCACATCCGGCTCCCGTAACCAGGAACTATGCGTTCCAAGATGCGTTCCAGTGGCCGGATGTGACGTCACTGACGTCACATCCAGTTTTTCCGATTCAAATTCCCCACCTAGAGGCGGGGAATTTGAATGTGTCTGCGAACAGACGGACGGCGGACTTCTTTAAAAGTCCAACCCGCCCATTCGTGGACAGTCCAGGCCGATGTTCGGCCATCACTAGTGGTATTTATTTTCGCATTGCATATATAAATTCACAATCCATGACCATAAGCTTCCCAATGCACAATATCTCTAATATTCGAAATAGTGAATATCCACCGCCATGTTCCAGAAATTTGCGAATTTTTGAATAGCCGTTATTCATCAAATATATTCACAATTCGTATATTCGAGCTCAACATTAATCTTCAGGTCCGATGATGTCATCCCAACAGGAAAGTCACACAAGTTTAAAAAAAGTTTTAATAAACTTTATCCAGTCCAGTCTTAATATTAAGGCTGGTCAGAGAGGTGGCTGAGACAAGGCTACCGCATTTTTCGGACTATAAGACGCACCTGTTTTTAGAGCAGGAAAAAACAAAAAAAAATGTGAAATTTTTTATTCAGTTGGAAAATCCCCTGCAGTACCCAATTTCAGCCACAGAAATGGTGTCACTAGAGAGCACTCTTCAGGCAAAAGAGGGGGAGAGCGGGGGATTCTGCACTGTTTGTTTCTCTCTCTTGCCAGCTGTGAACTGAACAGTGATCGTAGCTAACAGGCAGACATACATAAAAGCTGCTGGCTGGCAGCTTCCATGTATGTCTCTCTGCTGTACTGCTTCTATCAGCAGGGCTCTGCTGGTAGAAGCCGTACAGTACAGATGAAGGATGGCCGCATCTCTCATTTGACAGCTCTGGAGAGCTAGCGGGTAGCCAAGGCGCGACCACCTGCGGCCAAGCAGCTGCGGCTGTCATGCATTTGGACCATTAGACACAGGCACTTTCTCCCTTTGATTTTGGGGGTGAAAATGTGCGTCTTATGGTCATAAAAATACAGTAATTTAGGGATTGTCAGGTGGTTCATTGTGTTCTCTTTGGGAGGTAATACTTACCTGGAGGTACTGAATCTACACATTATTATACATGATGGTGGGTCTGTTTTAAACTGTACCTGATCTCTGAATGTCTTTTTTAAGTATTAATTGAACCTTTAATGGCTGACAAGGGTCAATGGTACTCTAATGAGGTCATTTTAGGGTTTTTCACTTATTTACAGATAGAAATATTTTATTTTAAAATGGAAACAAGGTAAAGGGGTGATGGTAGAGGAAAGGAAAGGGGGCTGCTATACTAGGCTAAAGGAAGCCAGACACACACCAACTTTTGCTCTATGAATCTTCGATTTAATCAACTTGTACACTGTAAATATTGACAGTCAGTCTATCATCAATCGATGGTAACATCACACGGTGTCATCCATTTATAACTGATCGATTGTTTGATGATACAATCAGATACAAAATCATGGCTATACCTAGAGAAACCTTTTGATATTGTGACAGGGTAATCTCCGGTCACTGGCTAGTTAGGGGTTAAGGCCTGAGTGATATGGGCTCAGCTGCTCTCATCAGAGAGAGAGATCCCAGAGAAGGGGATGCTGGGAGACAGAGAGCCTGAGACTGCTGGAAGTGTGGTTGGTTTTTCCTGCTGAAGGTCCAGGGCTGAAGTAAGCTACGTGATTGTTGCATTTATTTGTTTGACTTTGGACTGTATTGTAAATAAAAACACTTACTTCTGGGACCGTTGAAGTGCTGGGTCCTACTTCATTTTCCCGATCCCTGACAGGTGGTGGAGAATGCGGGCAGAACATCCTGTAGCCTATTTAAGTAGGAAATTCACACCCGCTGAACAGAACTACTCCATAGTGGAGAGGGAATGTCTAGCCATTAAGCCTTGAAAAGCATTCGGTATTATTTGTTAGAGTGACCATTCCGCCTTGTTACTGATCATGCCCCTCTCAAGTGGATGTCCCAACATCGGGACCGCAATGCTGGGTTACCCAGTGGTTCCTGGCTCTACAAGACTTTAAGTATGTGGTGGTGCATAGACCCGGACGGGTATACCACAAGGCAGATGCCCTCTCCCAAGTATTTTGTCATTTTGCCAGTATTCCGTCACCTGACATGGAACCGAGTGGTAGAGAGGGTGGTGATGGGACCATTGATAGGCCCTTGAGGGGGGTTGTGGATGCTGGGAGGTATTATCCCTTTCGCCCTGGTTGGTGACCGGCCTGGAGTCCCAGCTTTGTGTTATGTGTGTTCCGCCCTGGGTTGGAACAAAAGGGGGGGGGGATATGTGACAGGGTGCGCTCCTGTCACTGGTTAGTTAGGGGTTAAGGCCTGAGTGATATGGGCTCAGCTGCTCTCATCAGAAAGAGAGATCCCAGAGAAGGGGATGCTGGGAGACAGAGAGACTGGGACTGCTGGAAGTGTGGTTGGTTGTTCCTGCTGAAGGTCCAGGGCTGAAGTAAGCTACTTGATTGTTGCATTTATTTGTTTGACTTTAGACTGTATTGTAAATAAAAACACTCACTGCTGGGACCGTTGAAGTGCTGGGTCCTACTTCATTCCCCCGATCCCTGACAATATATATATGATTGAAATTTTCCTACCTGGCCGACCACAGCACTTTCAATTTAAAATGAATGAATCCAATAATCCTACCAATAGTTAGATATGGTCAATGAGATGACAACATTTTGATATTGGATATTCAGACTGAAACTGAGACAATCAAGTACTACAACTGATTAGTGATGAGCGACTAGGCAATATTCGAATTCACGTAATTTCGTGAATATCCGCCATA
>CM070039.1:6756498-6766895 GCA_036250615.1 Ptychadena robeensis
AAGTTCATATAAATTATTGGACTACAATGAAAGATATCATGATAAGAGGCTAGGACCAACACATCAATGTAGAATAAGCATATAGAAATCTGTATGCAGTTAACGAAAAAGGTTTTTTTTTTATGCAGAAAGCATGCTTTTATTGGAAATAAAAGAAAAATAGACACTGTATTACAGGGGAACATTTTATTGTCAGTACATGTCCAGTAACAATAACGAATACTTCATCAAACTTCTGGATTTCTGCATCATGTGACAATAAACTGTTGTGTGGGGCTCATTCTTACTTTCCAATGTACAAAAATACCCTTCTATGTTACCGTTTCCCCTTCCCACCCCTGCCACAGGTTTAAATTTAGGCCACCATGTTTTGTGACCAACAGTTAGCACCATATTCGTGTGACAAGCAACAGTGACACTGACTATGTCCATATATGACACTGTGAGCTGAATTCATGTTTACTAGTTTATCACACAAAATAATGTTTCCCTTACAATATCACCAAAATAATCCAATTGTCGAAAAACAAGTTATATTTTATAACCTATAGGTGAATGCAAAACTATATGTTTTCCTGACATATTTTAATCCTTATCTTTGGGTTTCAACTGTCACTTGCCAAACATTATTTTTTAAAACAAACTCAGATATTGCAGCACTTGTCCACATTAACTGGTAGCTGCATGTCTGTATACAATGTGGGATTCATTTCAAAACATGGAAAAATATATAAAGACGAGCAATTGCAAAATTCAAATTCTACTGGATGACTTTGTCAGTTAAATTGCAAAACCTCTAAACATAGTATCATCACCATATTGCTGAAGATGTAGAAAGGGTGTTGTGAGAACAGCATTGCTCTTGCACATGTAGTTTTTACATAAAACATGTTCAAAATCAAGTACAACATTTTTAAGATGAATTTCTAACTACAATTTGAACTTGAATTTATGCAAAATGTTAGAGCAACAGTTTGTTCCCAGCAGGTTTGGTGATGCTACTTTATTTATGAATACATTGCAATGCCACTGAATAAACTTTTGTACCCATCTCTACTTACTATAATGAAGTAGACCTTTAAAATATGTTCACATGCAGAGTTGGGACTGTTGCTCTTACTGATCTACACCCTTGTTTATCAAGTGCCTCAGTTGAACACTATCAATAGAGAAACTGCCCATTCAATTTTGAAAAGATTTTAACCTTCTAAAGCTAGCCATACACGTTCGGATTCCATGGCCGCTCGATCACCTATCCGATCGATTCCGGCGATTCTGCCGGGAATCGCAGGTGTGATCGATCGGCCAATTAAGAGTATCCATCGCTGCATACCACCTTGTCCAACGGATTCCGGGACGATTCCGTGTCCGATTCCATCTCCGATTCCACCTCACAAATGGCAACTCCCCCTGATCTGTGCAGAATCGGATCAAAAAGACCAACATGTTGGTTCTCTGTCGGATCCGATTCTGAGCCCCTGATCAATCGGACGTGATCGATCGGACAAGGTGGGCTGCACACGATTCCGGCACGATCGTTTCGCGTGCACGCGCCCGGAATCGATCGGCCCGGAATCCGACCCGTGTATGGGGGCCTTAAAACCCAATAGGTACAAGATGACTTCAGGTAACTTCATTTTCTATGATTTGAACCATGTTTTTAAATAGGCCTCTGAGTTTATATGGATTTTTGTCTTTATTATTAATCTACTGTTGATCTACTAAATCACAAGAAAATGCTCTGTTAATTACAATGCTACACATCGTGTTGTCTGTACAAAGTGTAGCACAGTAATTAAAACACAGTTGCCTCCTGCAAGACTGCTATTGCTCATTACACAATGCTCTGATGTCTCCCACATCTCTCCACACTGCAGTAACCTGCGTGGAATCCTAAGTATGATGTTCAGCTAAGGCATTTAAAAGAATTCAACACAGATCACTAAGAAAATAAAAAAAAAGTTGTAGAGCATTGAGTAATAGGAATACCTTATGTGTTTTTAGCATACCCAACGCACAAATCTGTCCAAAAAGGAACTTTCAGTTAGCCTGGCATACTCCTTCTCTTTGAAGATGGCTGCACTCTCGCCTAAACTAAGCTGCCTTAGAACTGGCATGTCTAGGTCTGTTCCAACAGAAACCAGGGTAGAGACCACATTATTCTTCTTCATTGCGGAGACAGCCTCCTTTAGGCCCTCCTCACCAGTAACACCATCAGTGATTAGGATGAAAGAAGTTTCTGCAAAACGACGTGCTCCTCTGGCCTTGTCTTGAAGGATGTTGTTGATGGCATAAATGATGGCATTTCCGATGTTCGAGGATGAGTCAAAGTAAGTGAGACGTGAAAGCCCTTGAGAAATCTCAGTCAGGTTATGGGAAAGAAGGAATGCTACAGCCTGCTCATCTTTTCCACCATACTGAAGCAGGGCCACACGGGCATTGGATGTGTCATCATCCTTTCTGGACAGTGAAAGCTGTCTAGAGACCTCCTCTACAAAGGATGCTGCTTGTTTGAAGTTCTGTGCTCCAATCCTCTCAGAACTATCCAGAAGAAAAACGAGATCCACTGGGCGCTGTGTGCACTGAGCAACGGTAAGCTCTGAAAGAAAGGTGTATATATACTATGTATACAGGTCATATACACACTATATATACTATATAAATCTAAAGCCTAACATTTCTACAAAAAGTTATAATTCCATGTTGTCTTTCTTCTCTCTAATAACAGGATCATGGTTAAAACTAGTTGGATGCCTTCATATAGATCATCAACCTCAACATAGTATAACAAATACTTATGGATGACCTGTAGGGAATCATGAATTATTCTGAAGCTATGGAGACATTTTAGTTGTGAAAACCACACTCCAAAGTTTTTACAGATACAGATCAGTAATCATTATGCAAAACTTAACTTTGGTTTAAACCAGAGGATAGACTGAAATACCTTACCCATTAGAGCATACAGTATCCAAATCTCTGCTCACCTACACTGTATACTAAGGTTAATTATGTCATCCTATTATCTCCTTTCACTCTCTTAAAAAAGCCCTTTCCAGATCTAAAATCTAAAACGAAAATAGCAATACTGCGGATACAGTTACATACTTACAATATAAAGCCAAGTTGCTGTAAAGTATTTTCATGCATATTAAGATTAATACTATATATATACACAAACAACTTGGAAAGGGAAATTGGTAAATACATAGAGGTTCCCCAGTCAAAACTGTTATTTAGTTATGGTAAAAGAACAAAGGAAGACTTGAATGTTAGTCTCTTTACCAAAAAGAAAGATTTCTATACATGCCCTTAATGATTAGCAATTTTAGTACGGTATTTTCTGGCGTATAAGACTACTTTTTAACCCAGGAAAATCTTCTCAAAAGTCGGGGGTCGTCTTATACGCCGAGTGCTGAAACTTCTGAGCCAGAGGAGTCTGTCAGCGCCCCCTTATCCCCCTCCCTCTCTCCCTCCTCGATGTGTGAAACGAAGCCAATGTGCTCACAAAAGGCTGTGGCTCCAGTGGTTGAAAGTGGTATTACACCTTCACTGTGTCATGTGACATGATAGCAGTTAATTTTTTGATTGCTAAAATTCTTGGATAACCGCAGGTAAACATTAATATGAGAGGTTGTAGTTAGGGGTGTGAAATTAGGAATGTAAATTGGACTTTTAAGGTTGTTGGAGATCTGGGAATTGAAAGTCCGAGTAGACATATGTAAGGCCCTGGGTCCACTGCGGTTTCCCTCAGCTGGCCAAAAAAATAACACACGCAGGCACATTTGCCAGTGGATTTCCCCTGACTGCCGGCAGTTTGCCCATGTCATAAGAATTAAAATGACCATATTAAAGGCAAATCTGATGTTTTATTTTTATTTTATTTGGTGTGCATTGGAAGAGGGGTGGTCTTATACCGGGAGTATACCCCAAACTCTAAAATTTAACTGGAAAAGTCTTCTTATACGCCAGATAATACGGTAAATTTAATCCAGCCATTAATTACTGGCACATCAGCCATTGGGCAGGTCTAACACAATTGTTGATTAGACAGCAGAGTCCTTTCCTGGTTATATTTACTAAAGGGCACAGTGTCTTGAGCATGGTAAAAGGAGGCATCAAGACACCTCAAAATTAAAAAGAAATATATAAATGATAAAGAGGACATAGACTCATGTACCTAACACACCTAACATTATGCTTGTTTACCTCAAGCTGAAAAGTTTTCTTTTATCTTATCATCTAAAAATAAAAGTCATTTAGCCAAGTCCCCTGACTACTAAGGCTAACGCTTATAGGAGTTCAGGCGGGCACACATGGCTCGACTCCTCCATATTGAGGAAGCCAGATATCGAGCAGCAGCACTTCTGTCCGATACTTTTGATGGAGACTCTCAGTCCCCATCCAAAGTAGTGGAAATCAAACAGGGTTTTCCAATATGTTGGAATTCTGTTCGATCAAAGGTATTTTTTAGAGATGCTCGAATTTTTTGACTTGCTAACTTTCAGAGCTGATTGCAATGCCCCTGCCATTGGTATCATCACCAAACTTGCTGTAGATATAGAGAAGAACATTTGACAGAAAAAAGTATGTCTCTAATACAAATAGTTTTTTAATAAATTAAAATAAATTCAAAATTAAAGTCGAATTTCTAAATTTTCCGAATTTTCGACATTTTGACTTGACTTTGAACTTAATTTGTGCAAAAACTATTTGTGTTAGAGACATACGTTTTTCTTTTAAATGTTCCCCCAACAGTCGAGCTACATGAACACGCACCAAGCACGATTGTGCTTGAATCTCGAATCAAGAAAATAATCTGTGTATGCCTAGCTTTAATGTAATCGGTTGGAATATTTTTGCGCTGGTTCTTTTTTTTTTTTTACATCTATCACACCAACCAACATAGCGGTGGCAAGTGACATTCCAATGTTAGAAAGTGTATAAATGTCATTCTAAGCTAAATCTTAGTTTGCTGCAATAGAATGTTTAAGCTTCTCTATCAAAAGCTTCTATTTGTTCATTTTATTATATTTTCTTTTTAATATCCTGTTCTAGCTATGGGGGCTTAGTACCCCTATGGTGGGCAGCCCTTGCAGACTCTTGGTCTAACCCATATGTCACATTTAAAAACCCATTGTAGCCCACCCCTGATGGTTACTTAGTGGTTTCAATGAGTGTGACTTATAGACTCTGGATTGTATGCCCAGAACCGAGCTGCAAGTATAGGTGGGAGGGCAACTTGACCAGGGGGACTGGTTTTGGAACGGACATTGGGATGTAGGGAATGGGGGAGTGTTCTAGGTGTGCAGGCTCAGAAAGTTTGATAAGGAAGGGACAGCAGGGGGCAGATCCTTTTCGGATCAGGATTTTCACCCACCCTCCCTCCCTGATTTGTTGGACTGGGTGTTTGGGGTATTATGTGTTCTGTAACATGTTTTGTTTATTTTGTCACAGCTTGGCGGAAGCTGGACAGTGGAGGAAATCGGACTTTGAAGGCTTCTTGTGACGTGTTAGTATAAGAAGGGCAGTCACAAACACCGGTGAAAATGTTTTCGAAGGCGGGGCTTAAGCCCCAGTTATGTTACGTATTTAAAGTCATTTTATAAGGTACCCACGAAGCTAGTATTTAAGGGCTGGTGGCTGGTACAGTTGGTATGGCTGAAGAAAGGAACTCGGAAGAAGTTGGTGGCACTGTCGGGCGACCCCTGCTTTTAACTGTATTGAGATTGTATATTGGCTGTGGCCATGTTTATATATACATTTGCACTTCAAATTATATATAAAACTTTTCCAAAGAGTATATCATGGTCTCTGTCATTATTTGTATGAATGGGGTGTGTTTAAGTCCAAGAGACAAAATGGCTCAGTACTCCCTGGGTCAAGAGATTATCTGATTCCTTAACATAATTAAACAAATATTTTAACTGGCGAACCCACTGAAAGGAAAAACGAATAGTTGTTAAAGAAGCTGTTAAGAAATATAGAAAATTAGACAGCGACATACAAAGACTAGAAGATTAAGGTGTCAATGGAAAAATTACCCCAGGGGATTGCTTGCTACATACATTTATATTAATTAACAAAACATTTCAAGTCATTTCAGAAAGAGAACTTTAGCAAACACATTACTTAAATAATTTTCAAAATATGCAAACAAATATATGATCTTTATATATTTTTTCAAAAGCTAAAGATTTATATGACAAACTTTTATATATCATCTGTTGATAATGTGTCCCTCCAGAATCCTGTCTGAAGATAATATATACTGTATATTCTGGCGTATAAGATTACATTTAAACCCAGGAAAATCTTCTCAAAAGTTGGGGGTCGTCTTATACGCCGAGTTCTGAAACTTCTGAGCCAGAGGAGTCTGCCTGTCAGACATCGGAAGCACCCCCTCCCTCTATCCCTCCTCGATGTGTGAGACGAAGCCGACGTGCTCACTAAAGGCTGTGGCTCAAGTGGCTGAAACTGGTATTGCAGATCAAACATATTCAAATACCTTCACTGTACTGTATCATGTGACATGATATCAGTTACATTTTTGTTTGCCAAAATTCTTTGAATTAAATGTATACAAGGTAAACATTAACATGAGAGGTTGCAGCTAGGGGTGTGAAATTAGGAATGTAAATTACAAAAAAAAATAGGATTCTAAGGTTCTTGGAGATCTGGGAATTGAAAGTCAGAGTATACATATGTAAGGCCATGTGTCCACTGCTGTTCCTTGAGCTGGCCGAAAAATGACACACGCCGGCACATTGGAAGGGGTAGTCTTATACGGCGAGTATACCCCAAACTCTATATTTTAACGGGAAAAGTTGGGGGTCGTCTTATACAGCCAGTCGTCTTATACGCCGGAAAATACGGTATATACTTTGAGTATAAAGCTATACCTGACTATGTTCAACAATTAAAAATACAAACCATAATAATACACCTGTTAAACCTGTAACAGGAAGATACCACCTTATGCTAATTGGGGAGTGACCATTTTGATTTAACAAAGTCCAATGAGAGCTTCTGAATCTCCTACAATGTCTGTATGAACCATTTTAAAAGTGTCAATAAATAGCCCAGTCCATTTCTGCCTCTCTTCTCCATTGGAGAACTTGGCTCTCTCAGCCGTATAAACCATCATAGCAACGAGCTGGGGGTACGTTGGGGGCTCAGAACTCGCCTTCTGGGACTCAAGGAACTCAGCAACCTGAGGGATGGTTTTAGGAAAGGCGATCTCCACACCCTCTTCATTAAGGTCGTAATTAACGATAGTTTCAGGGTTATGTCCCTTCCCACCTGCAAGTGAGTGTCAGAAGGACAGGGTCAGGGCTCCCTTTCCTCTGAGACAAGTCCTACTAGACCAATAACAATAACAAATTCTTTTTGCCTATTTTAACATTATAATTATCTTATTTTATCTTCGATTTCAGAAAGGATGTCACTGTCCTTTTTCAGACTACACTAAATTACTTGGTCACAGAGGGGTCAGGAAAAAGAGGGAAGATGTATAATGACCATGCAGTGAAATTTCAGCAACAGAAGCAGTGTAAAAGAAATAAGCAGAAGAAGGATATATTGATTTTCAAGATGGCATATGTATAGATTCTCGTTTTGGGTATGATAACGGTGCTGCTGGCAGTTTTCATTTTAGGAATAGTGTTGAGCTCGAATATTCGAATGCCGAATATTTTTCGCGAATATCGGCAATTCGAGAATTCGCCAATATCTCGAATATGTCGGTGAATATTCGCAATTTCGAATATTCGCAATATGGCCATGTATTGCGAAAATAATATTCGCATTGCGAAAATAAACATAGCATGTGACCATTCATTTTAAAGATTTTCGCAATGTGAATATGATTTTCGCAATACATGGTCATACCGCGAATTTCCGAATATAGAATCGAATATCAGTAGAATTATTCATGAAATATCACGAATTTGAATATTGACTATGCCGCTCATCACTATTTAGGAACCTTAGGTCCATGTGACATTTCCCTAGGGGATGCTAGTGATCAGGATGGTGGTAGCACTCTTCAATGCCTTGCTGACCAAATCTCTACAGGACCTTATTTTTGGCACCTAATTAATACTGCAGCCGCATGCAGTTGTTTTTGGTTAATTATGCTGCCACTGGCAAGCCACCCCTAATGTCTAGGGCAGTGATGGCGAATCTTTTAGAGTAGGAGTGCCCAAACTGTAAGCCAACCCCCAATTATTTATTTCAAATTGCTGACTAGGCAATTTAACCTGAATTACACACATACAAATCTGAGTTATAACTCGGGTTCAGTTGTCGTTCATAGGGGATAAGTGCAGTTTCAAGCTTGCTGTATCCTAGGCCAGTGTTTTTTAACCTTTTTTGGGCAAAGGCACACTTGTTTCATGAAAAAAATCGGAGGGCACCGACGATACGCATACACCGGAAGTACGTCATCAGCAGGTGCGCAGATGCGTACCAGCAGAGCAAAAACACCGCCCCTGGTCTGTGGGGACGCATGTTGCTAAGTAACCGCATCCTCACAGAGCCGGTCCGTGTATAACACGAGGATGCGGTTGCTTAGCCCTCCTTTCTAGCTGCCTCTTATAGTATAAAGCCAGCCATACACAGTCGGATTCCATTGCCGCTCGATCACCTATCCGATCGATTCCGGTGATTCTGGCGGGAATCGCAGGTGTGATCGATCGGGCAATTAAGAGAATCCGATCGCTGCATACCACCTTGTCCAACGGATTCCGGGACGATTCCGTGTCCGATTGTCCACCTCACAAATGGCAACTCCCCCTGATCTGTGCAGAATCGGATCAAAAAGACCAACATGTTGGTTCTCTGTCGGATCCGATTCTGAGCCCCCGATCAATCGGACGTGATCGATCGGACAAGGTGGGCTGCACACGATTCCGGCACGATCGTTTCGCGTGCATGCGCCCGGAATCGATCGGCCCGGAATCCGGCCGGAATCCGACCCGTGTATGGGGGCCTTTAGACTTATACTATAAGAGGCAGCTAGATAGGAGGGCCGAGGGTGGGGTCAAACACCCACGGCACACCAGGCAACATCCCGCGGCACACTAGTGTGCCACGGAACAGTGGTTGAAAAACACTGTCCTAGGCTACTGATGACATAGCACAAAAGGCAACGACCTAACTTGCTGTGTAAAGAAACTACAACTGCATTACATTCTGCCAATTGCTAAAGAACTACACTACCCAGCATGCCCTGTTGCCTTTTTTAGCTGTTGTAGAACTAACCTGTGAGAATTCTTCTGTCTTCTCTTATAATGCTGTCTTCTACCCACTCACACACATCACACACACACACGCTTACACATTACATACACACACATACACCTTTTTCTCGGCTTACTGCTTGTCCCTGGGCAGCCCCCATGTGAAAGGATGCGGTCGGTTGCGGTTTCCGCACAAGAACGCTGAAGCTAGCGTTCGGAACCGCACCGCATCCACATCTGCACCGTATCCACACTCAGCCGCACCAATGGAGCCTGGCTGATGGTTTGCCTATGGATGCGGTCGGAGGGGCGGCAGCCGCGCGGACACAACCGCGGCAAACCGCATCAATGGAAACAAGCCCTTAGGTTATTTTGAATAAAGACTAAAGCAATCATAGAAAGTCTAACAACTCACTGAGTACCACAAGGAATTGACAAATTAGATTCCATCACAAGCAGAGGCTCATTTCAGTGGGCAGAGCTATGCAACTAAAAAAATAAGAAAGAAGAATAATCCTTATCGGAAAGTTTCTATAAGGCTGTATGTTGTTTAACCTTCTGAGCATTCTCGCCGAATTAACTCAAGTTAGCCGGAGGAACGCCCGAGGTCTCGCCGTCTTCTGACGGCGGTCGGGAGCATCGGCATGTGTGCCGATGCTTCCGGGTCCGCCCCGAACGCGTCACCGGTGACGCGAAGGGGGCGGGGGTAGGCGGCGCCATAGACCTCCGTCAAACACATTGTGCTCCGCCGCGATTGCCCGTGGCACGGTTATAAAAAAAACGTGCCACGTGGCAAACGCTCAGAGGGTTAATAATACGATTTCATATTTTGTTTTGAGGTTGCGCAATATATTGTGAAGAAGCTCAGTCATCAAGCAGGCAGATCAGTGTCTGTTTAGTAGTGAGGGGTTGTATTCTCCCCACATAGTTGTCATTGATCTGATTTTTAAAGTATCGTAAAATAGTATCTAATTTAAATGTTAGAATTGAAAAATACTTTCATAACTAGCTGCAAAATGAAAAGTAAAGAATGACTAAATGTAGAGAATAAATACAACATCCACTCTTTTTTAATAGATCCTTCTGTATATGACCTCTTAAGGCCCCCATACACCATACAATCTTTCCATACAATTTCTGTACAATCAACTTTTG
>CM070039.1:6777303-6800075 GCA_036250615.1 Ptychadena robeensis
TTCCGATTTTTCGTACGAATTTTGCCCGACCGACCGATCGGGTCGGGAGATTAATCGATTTCGGAATTATGTACCCGACCGATCCCGATGTCTCAAAATCGGCCGAAAAATCGGCCGGGACCGCTTCGGACCTGTCCGTAAATTTTTGGTCGATCTGCTGTTAATAAATAGGGTCGGGCTGATGAATCGGTGATAATTCGAATTCCGATTTTTCGTGCCAGCCGACCGACCGACCATAACATTTTTGGTGAAAATCGGGTGACACGATCGGACGAAAAATCGGTCGGGAGAATAATCGGAACGTGTATGGGGGGCTTTAGACAGTTCTTTGATACCCTGAGTGTGCGTGTCTGTTTGTCAGTGAGCTGTCTCCAGATGCATCTGATAGAACAAGGTGGACCAGTGACCAGCAAAGGAGAATATTAGAGTGACCAAATTCCTTTCAATGACCATGCTCTATAATACTATATTTGGCATTTTGGCCACCGACAGACTACAAGTTCGACCATGAAACATGGAACTAGTGAAAAGAAAAATCTAATTCATAAAGGGGAATGAAAACTGCACAAAAATAGAATAGAGCTAAATAAAGTCCATTATTTATACATATCTACCTTAGGTCCTACTGCTCCTGGGTTTCCTCTTTCTCCCATGTCTCCAGGGTCTCCACGTGAGCCCTTTAGAAAAAAACAAGCATTACCCTTCAAGACTAGCAAAACCAAGCATACTATATCTGAGAAAAAAAAAACAGAATGTTCAAAACCACTAAATATAAATGTGATATAGAGTGGCAGGCAGCAGCATATAAATGATACCAACTCAAGTGATTTAATAATTCCAAAAATTATCATTGTCATCACGGTGCTGTCAGATATCGGCGGAGCCAGGGAAACAGCTCTGTTCTCTTCCCAACTTAGCCGATTCTTTACATGGAGACCCGGGGTTTCCATGTAAAGCAACGGGCATTGGACGTATTTAACGGTCATGTCCTATATGGCTGTTTTCGAGTGGGATTGATCGGTCCCGCTCGAAAACAGCGATGGCCGCATATTATATGGGCCAGATAGATGGCCGTGAGCGTGCACAGCGCTTGAAATGGCCATCGATCTGGCTCATATCTTCACGTCTGTACCCTGCTTAATGAACCAGAATTGACAGGTTAACATCTATGTAGAAATATTTAGGTGAAGATTTCAAAACATTCAAGGACCATTCATTCAACCAGCAACAGTCCCCTTGAGTCACCATGGTTAAGTAACCAATGCTGACTGGGTGAAACTTCTTTGGATCTTTAAATTTTGTATATTGGGATGATGGCAATATAATTATTACAACAACCGGTAATAATTAAGAACACATTTATGTTCTAATATTTAAATTGTTGGTTTTCAATAAAGTTTAGAAAAGAACTCCACTATCCAGTAAACAGGTTTATAACATTTTGTCAATAACTGGATACCTTCTTGGGACTATATAAGAAAGGATGTTATTTGGATTACCATTTGCTCATGACTTTTGTAGCATAATCAAACAGACTGCACAGATTATAAAGAGGGAACCGTGTATAATAAACAAGGAACACACTTACATTTCTGCCAGGTACTCCAACAGGTCCCTGATTTCCTCTCGGTCCTGGAGCTCCTCGGTCACCCTTCAAGGACAGAGTTGTGTTAGTATTTATCACCAAGCCAGTTGTAATCTACTCTCTGTAGAAGCACCACTCTACATTTTATACAGACCATTAACATATTTCCATTTTTCATTCCTAGGCTACACTTTAGTAATCGACAAATAGGAACAAGGACAGAGGCGCACAACCTAGTACAACAAATGGTTAAATAATGTGGAATAGGATAAGATAAAACAAATTGAAACAAAACAACAGACAAGATACTCACATTGAGAGAGGTTTACAATGGTGGATCCCTCAGGGCCATGTGTTTTCAGGAGGACCTCACTTCCTGGTTGGGGATGAGATCACTTCCTTCTTACAGATACTAGGGGGCTCAATAGGAACAATGGGAGGCGTTTCGAGCAGATGCTCTTTTTCAACCATAGGCATACACTTTAGTAATCCACTCTTTGGAGGTGTTTGTGAATGAAGGGTATCAGTCACTATTAGTGCCTATTGACTGCACAGTACAAACACTTTAATTGCATAGAAATAAATCTGCTTAAAATTTTAAACAATAAAGCAAACATTTTTTAGACTCAGTGGACATGCTTTAGCCACTTGTCTTCTGTATACAACAGACATTTTCAACTAAATACATAAGAATAGCCTATGAGCCTCGACCTAAGTCAAGTATTAATGTAACAGTTGACTTCCATGATTTTATTCTGAGTCTTGATAAAATGAAATTACTTATTAAATTTTTCATAGTGGATATATCCCAAAAAATTTTGGGGTCAAGTTACATAGTTAGGCAGCATTTACCTTCACTCCTTTTATGCCAGCTTCTCCACCAAGACCTCGTGGACCCTCTGGACCAGGATCACCCTGCAACCAAAGATTTATTATGAGAACTATTCCAACATAATTATTATTTTTTTTTTGCTTATCAAAGTAACAGTTTTTTTCACCTTCTCTCCTTTGGCTCCATCGGTGCCTGCACTTCCTTTTGTGCCGGGATCTCCTCTGCGACCCTACAGGTAAAGATATGGCATAAGTATAAGCAATATTTAATATATTGCAATAGTGACAGGAAACCATAGAGATGACATAGAATAAAACTTACTGGCTCTCCCTTTGGTCCTGCTGTTCCGGGTCCTCCTTTACCTCCTTTTGTACCTGGACCTCCCGGAGCCCCTGCATTTCCGGATAGACCCTAAAATATATATAGAGATTCAAATGGTATATACTTTTAAAATACCGTATGTTTCGCCATAAAAGACGCACCCAGTTTTTAGGGCAGGAAAACCAGAAAAAAAAGATTTAATATGTTTTTACATCAATTGGGTTAATGCAATATTTTCAGTGAATGCAATATCCAATTTAGCCAGCAGGTGTCACTAGCAGCAGTGAACTCTCAGCTACACAATGTCATCTCTACACTGTACACAGGAGGAGGGGGGGGGGCGGGCTGTCTCATCTCTTCTCACTGTGCTGTGTCCGTGGGGAGTGAATGCTGTTCCCACGGACAGAAGAGAAAAGGTAGATGCAAAATCATCTATACTTTTCTCTTCATTTCCTAAAAGTATAGATGAACTTGCATCTACCTTTTAGGAAATTAGACAGTTCAGATGTGAGAGTCGGCATAAGCCGGCATCTCAAATCTGAGAGCTTCCCCAGCTCCACCAGCTGATTTCCGTGCCGGGGCAGCTGGCGGGCAGCCAAGGTGCGACCACCGGCGGCCGAGTGGCTGCGGGGGTCGCGCATTCGGCGTATAATACGCAGGCACATTTTGCCCCCAATTTTGGGGGTGAAAAAGTGCATCTTATATGCCGAAAAACACGGTAACTCTTTTACATTATAATAACTCTTTAGGATATCTGAAATAAGATTTTTCTATAGGGGTTGTCACCTTATTTTGCTTACCAGGAGGGGGGGGGGTGAGGGGTTTAAGAGTTAGGTGCTAAGGTGCAAATAAGCTTTTGGGCCGTGGCAAGGAATTTGTGGGAAACACATAGCTCTCATTTATATAGAGTTAAAAGAAGAGACTATAGGTGTAAACATATGATGAAACGGGTAAATAAAAAATGTAATATATAAACATTCAGCCCAATATACAGTCAGAAATGTTTATGCCAAGGAAAAACAGAAAGTACTATTAAAAGCAAATGGCAGAACAATGGAAAGTGGCAATGAAAAGAGCAGTTGTGCAAAAGTCAATGCAACATTAAAGCCCCCCATACACCACATACAACTACCATGCAATTTCTGTACAACCAACTTTTCTTCTACCAAAACCATGTAATATGAGGACCTTTCTACACCTTCCAATCACTATTAGAGATGGTCGAATTTTTTTTCAAAAATTCGACCATTTTGCCGATTTCGAGTTAATTGCAAAGCCCCTGAACATGGTATCATCACCAAACTTGCTGGAGATGTAGAGAAGGGTTGGGGGTACACTGCAAAAAAGAAGGTATGTCTCTAACGCAAATAGTTTTTGCACAAATTAAGTTCAAAGTCAAGTAGAAATTTCGAAAATCGGAATTTCGAATTTAACTTTGAACTTAATTTGTGCAAAAAGTACATGTGCTAGAGCAACACTTCTTTTTTTTCAAATGTTCCCCCAACCCTTCTCTACATCTTCAGCAAGTATTGTGATGATACCATGTTCAGGGGCTTTGCAATCAGCTCACAAAGATAGCAAGTCGAAAAATTCGACCATCTCTAATCACTATGTATTGTATCAGGGAGGCCACTATACTACATAGTTGTTGGTAGGTCTCATGGAAATTGTATGGAGGAATCTAAAGGTGTATGGGGGGCTTAAAAGGCAAAGGAAGAAGCATTTGTAAATCAGATTTCAGTAATAAATATATGGACACTAGAGTACATATTATTTGTATTCGGATATCACAAAAGGAGTGGAATGGAAGCATACTACTAAAATATCAAAGTGAAACTTTCAGGTACTATGTAGTATGTAGATAATAAACTATAATAACATATTATAAATAACAGGTTACCTTATCTCCCTTCTCTCCAAATGGCCCTGGTGGTCCACTACGTCCAGATCTTCCAGGATCACCCTGAAAGGAGAAAAACCCAAAGCATTCACAATTAAATTTGTACTTTTTAATTTCGCAGTAGAAGACATCCCAAGGATGATGTTAAGTGCTGCTTACGACATAGGAGCTTTTGTTGGATGTTCAACAGCATCCAAAGCAGTGACAAAGCAAGTATATGTGACTATAGTTCTGTCATTTCAGACTTCACTGATTGCATCCTTGCTTAAGCTGGCCATACACTCTGAGATTAAAATTACGATCCATTAAAACCGACCAAGATGAGTGGCTCAGCAGCAGTAAAGTCAGGATAAAGTAGCCCTGGTGCATGCACTTTTTAAAACAATCCAGCAACAGTAGTCCTTTATTCCTTTCCTTTACCACTAGAAAATATCAACAGACTTATCAGATTCAATAAATTGACTCCATTATATGTATATGGATTAACAGACTAAAGGCCCCCATACACGCCCCGATTTTCCATCCGATCGATTAAAAACAAACAATGTTTTCCGATACGAGGATCTTTGATGGATCGGACTGTATTTCATTATACCCCCAAATAAAGCAACCAATTATTGTCCGATTTTACCTACGTCCATCGAACATTTTCCATCGGCCGATTTTATGTTTGATCGGAAGTGGAAGGGTTATGGCCGGGATCAGCAGCTTGAGGCACACAGTTGTACCACCCGAATGGGAGTTTTGGCCAGGTATCTGTGAGTGTCTGTTCTGGGGGGGGGGCTTATTTAAAATTTTTGTGAAAATGTGCCTTTGATGGGGATGGCTAATCATAGGGGGAACAGGGTCTCAACTTCAGTTTAGTCACATGAATAAAAAAAAAGAGAAATACCGGAGAATGTTACAACATATATACATCCTAGCACAACCTGGCAGATGATTACACACACCACAATGTTTGAAACAGGAAGTAAAAGTATGATAATTAGTTAGATCAGACATCAATTGGTCGGGTCATAAGAAATAGCAGGCGATTGAATACAATTTAGATTCGATCGCGAAAATTTTTCAAACATGTCCAATCACATTCCGACCGATTATTCCCAAAAGTTCGATCGAGTTACTCGGTCGAACCATGTGGGCATTGACCGATTTTTGGAAGACCGATGCAAAAAATCTATTGTTTTTAATCGATCGGACGGAAAATCGGGGCCTGTATGGGGGCCTTAACAATTCATGGCAATACATTTAGTCAAAACCAATTGCTTGAGCTCCCTCTAGTGGAAAATATTTGAGTAGCTCCTTCTATAGCCTGAATGACTATTATTGAGTACATGAAGACATACGAAATTACAAAGGATGCTAATGAAAGACAAACCATTTTTTTTTTCTGGAAAATTCAGCAAACAATATGGATAATCACTATTTCCCACTCATTAGTTAATAATATTGTTAAGTGCCAGCTTATCATTTTGAAACCCAAAAATGTCTAATTGTAAACTTTGCACACCGTCCTTAATACTTAATGAGCACATTGGTCAGGCAGTGGTATCAATATTGTAGAGATTGGACACTTACAGGAATTGCAAATGAGACTAAAGCTAGCCATGGCCGATCGATCACCTATCTGATCGATTCCGGCGATCTCAGTGGGAATCGGAGGTCCGATCGAACGGCCAATTAAGTGTGTCCGATCGCTACATACCACCTTGTCCCACGGATTCCTGGACGATTCCGTGTCCGATCGCTTACTTCACAAATGGCAACTCCCACTGATGTGTACTGAATCGGATCAGAAAGACCAACATGTTGGTTCTCTGTCCGATCCGATTCTGGGCCCCCGAACGATCGGACGTGATCGGACGGACAAGGTGGGCTTCACGCAATTCCGGGACGATCGATTGGCGTGCACGTGCCTGGAATCGATCGTCCCGGAATCCGATGGGAAACGGACCCGTGTATGGGGGCCTTAAGAAGAGTAGAGAAAGGTGGACATATTTTGTACATGGTTGCCAGGTATAATGGGATTCTGGGATAGCCTAGACTGGTTATCTAGCAATTTGTAAAATTCCTGAGGGCTGAAGAACATACCATAATTTTCAATGGGAAAGTGTCTTTATGATCCAAATATGTTAAAGAGAAAAAAATATACATTTTTTTCAAGAATCCCAACCATTCTGAAAGAAATAGCTCTGCATTAGTGATGAGCGGCATAGGCAACATTCGTATTCGCGGCATGCCGCGAATTTTTGGGAAAACATTCGGAAAAATTCGGAAAATATTCGTATTCGGCAATATTCTTCTTAATGCGAATATCGGCAGTTTTATGCGATTTTCGCGAATTTTATATATTCGCGAATATATGTTTAACTTGCAGGGGCGTGTTGAAAAAAAAAATTGCGAATTTTGGACGCCATCTAAGTGATTTGCGCGAATTTTCAAAAGTGCCGATTTTCGCAATATTCCGAATATTCGCATCACCCCAATATTGGATTTAAAAACTGTTGATGGTCCCAGGGAGTGTTGCTAAGCTCTTGTTGCAGCCTTACCATTCGTCCACTTGCATTGAGAGGCATGTGTAATGGAAAAAAAATACCGAATATCCGGAATTCCGAATATTCGGCAGTATATTCACCATCTTCGCGAATTTCCGAATTGCCAATATTCGCGATTAATATTCGGAATCCGAATATTCGTGATCATCACTACTCTGCATCCCAGGAGACAGAAATGTTTTGCATTCCCTCCAGCCAAGGCCAAACAAAACTGCCAAGAAGAAATCTTATCTGCATTAGAACTAGCAGTACCCATTCTCTGAACACGCTGACCAACTTATGGAGAGAGATATTTTACAATTATATAGCATGAGTTGTGTATGTACATTACCATTCTGCATTGCAATAAATACATTTTGCCTATTTACTTCCATCTGTTAAATAGCTGCTTATGGGTAAGTTGTTCAGGGACAGATTGTAAAATGTGTCTCTTCAAGTTGGTCAGTGTGTTCAGTGAATGGGTATTGCTAGTGTATAGACACATGCCAAAGTTGCAGCTCTGCACACTCTGCTGCAGTTGAGACCTTCTTCCTGGCACTGGTCTTTAGGCTGGAGGAATAAAGAATGAATATTGCATGGTCCAGCCCCGTCTACTTTGCGGGAACATTCTGTATATTCACTTGATTGGCTGTGTCTCTTGGTTTTTTTCCCAACTTTTCTTTTCAAAATGTGGGTTTGTCCTATGGTCCAGTGCATCTTATAGTTTGAAAAATACTTTATTCATGGGGTGATATGAGCATCATGTAGCTGCCCTGCCCAAGTAGGTTTAAAGATAAAATATAATTTCCTGCTGATGTTAATGCCTGCCATACACCCACAGACGGGTGCAGACAGACGAGCTCCGGTGAGCTCTGGAATGCAGCGTGATGACGTCATCACGTTGCATTCTGGGGCTGCTTTAATCGGCTGGGCACCCTTTGTGTTTCGGCCATTACCTTCAATGAAGACGCCGGTCTTCATTGAAGTTGATGGCATCGGCCAGAGAACATTGGACATGTCCGTTCTCTGGCCGGCCGAGCTGTGGGGCGACAAGGATCTGTCGACCCATGTGGGCACACGCCGATTGGCGGCCGATTTTGCCGCCGACCTACGGCGCGAGCGCGCACGCCCGTCGGTCAGCGGGACAATCGGCCGCTTATCGGCGTGTGTATGCCAGGCTTAAAGCACCCTTGCTTTCTAATCCAGAACATGTTTGTATATTAAGAGATTGACATCAGCCTAATCTTTCTACCATGGGAAAACTGAAAAAAAAATTCATTCTTACTTATAATCATGTTTGTTCTTTATTGTTCCCAGCGTATGCAATTGGATTTTCTTTATTAGAATAGGACATTTTTGGTAATAAACCCATTGTAATTCATACAAAGAATCCATGATGGTGGCCACTGGCTTCGTTGGTCCTATTATTAGCCCTCTGCATAAACTGAACGTTGGTGCATCACGCTCTTTACACTTCCCCTAAAAAAAACTATTGCAAATTTGGTGGTACCCTAAAAATTATTTTACAATGAGCCAGGTTAACTATTTCTATGTCAACCCAACATTTGAGGTCTATGAGCTGCCTGAATCATGATGTGGAGCGATTTTGAATGCTAGTAAAGTCTTGTGCAATAGTGATGAGCGGCATAGTCAATATTCGAATTCGTGATATTTCACGAATAATTCTACCAATATTCGATTCTATATTCGGAAATTCGAATATTTACCATGTATTGCGAAAATCACATTCGCATTGCGAAAATAATATTTGCATCGCAAAAAAACTTTAAAATTAATGGTCACATGCTATGTTTATTTTCGCAATGCGAATATTATTTTCGCGATACATGCCCATATTGCGAATATTCGAAATTGCGAATATTCGCCGACATATTCAAGATATTGGCGAATTCTCGAATTGCCGATATTTGCGAAAAATATTCGACATTCAAATATTCGAGCTCAACACTATTGTGCAATATGTTTTCAATGTGTTCTCAAGAAATAAATAGATGACACACCTTTGGTCCGGGGTCTCCATCCTCTCCTCTGTCTCCAGCATCTCCTGCATAACCAGAAGGACCCTGAAGAATAAATAATATAATTAATTTGTAACAATATTAATAGATATGTGAAAAAGGTCTATGTAATTTAGATTTAGAGGCAATATACCTGCATACGTTTCCACAGTGATTAAATAACATATATACTGATCATTAAAAAGGTTTGCTCTGGAGTATTCCCCCAACCCCAAACATTGTTCTTTGTAAGATCTAAGGCTGTGTGTCCACTGCAGATTCCCTGCGCTGGACATACGCTCAAGACGAGTGACAGCACATTGGCTGGGCGAATTCCCTACGACTTGCGAACAGTTTGCCTATTGTTGCAGCAGAGGAAAAATGAGCTGCATGGTTCTGCTATGAAGACGTGGCAGCCTGCAGTTTCCAAAGAATTCCACAGGCGCACCACTCACAATATGCAGAGTGGGCACTATCCCATTCATTAGATTGAGAAGTATGCTCTCTGCATCTTTTTCCCTGCTGAGTGTCACAGTAAGCAGTGGTCACAAGCCCTTAGTAGTGATGGCCGAACTGCCCGCAAGGCGGACAGTTCGGCCTCGAACAAGCATGTTCGCCCTCCTTCTGGCCAGCGGACAGTACGGGTGTTCACCGGCGAGAAGGAGCCCTCTATTCTTCCTCCGGTGGGATCATAAGCAGCGAGATCCCGCCGCAGGAAGAATCTTTTCACTGAAGACCGGGTAGAGAACCCGGTCTTTCAGTGAAAAAAACGGCTCGCAAAGCCAGATGTGACGTCAGTGACATCACATCCGGTTAGCACAACCAGGAACTATGCGTTCCAGGTGCTGGATGTGACGTCAGTGACGTCACATCCGGGTTTTCCGATTCAAATTCCCCGCCTAGAGGAAGTCCGCTCCACCCGTTCGCGGATGGACATGGCCGAAGTTCGGCCATCACTAGCCCTTAGTGTAACTGAAGTTTAGAGAGCGAACAGGTACGTATTCAGTTAGATGGTTATTGACTGGCATTTTCAAACCAGTCTATACTGAGATCCTACAAAATCCTTTCCGTGGCTTATGTTGAGAAGAAATGCATGGTACTTCTCTAAAGTTAAGTTAAGAATTATGTTTGTCACAGAATATATAAATATCCATAAACTCAGCACCCCCCAATGAGTAATAGTAATACGTTTCACTGCCTTAAAGCTATTATGTAAGAATAATTAGGAAGGAATGTACGTAGGAAAGGACATTTATAAGGAAAGTACCCAGGAATAGTCACACATGGTCATATATCCTATGGAATTTCTAAAAGTAAAAGGAATAATGTGCTTATGTTGCATTGCATGTAATGAGCAGCCTCGCCCACCAATACTGAGGGAGATCACAGCTGTGGAACAGGACTGTTTATATCAGATGTCTACATACTTATTATGCGTGGCTCCCCGTAGATAAGGGAAGTTTATTTAGTTCATGAAAAACCTTGAATTGGAAATCTAGCAGATAAAATGACCATTGCTTCCTTCTAAAGTGTTAAGCTAGCCACACACGGGTAGATTCCCGTGCAATCGACCACCAATCAATCACAGCGTGGTGACGTCACCACGCTGTGATTGATCGGGGATCAATTGAACGGAAATCAATGTGCACCACATGGGCACATCGATTACCGTTCAATGAAGACGGCTAGCTAGAGTTCTCTACGGCATCCAGCGTGTAAAGCCGAACATGCTGGAAACTGTAGAGAAATCCACCCTGCTTCTCCCCATAGAGTCCGGCTGCAGAGTGGAGTGCTGACTCCGCCCCCTTCACACACACTCTGCTCTGAGCGCGGGCTGTCACTTCTCTGTGATGATGTCGGCTTTCCTTGCACTGTACATGAAAATTCTTTCATGTAGAGTGCTGGTGATTGAATGTGATTGAATGTGGTTTTCCAACATGTTGGAAACCCATTCAATCGATGTACTTCGAGGGGGCTCTATTGAACCCCCTCGAAGGACAGCACACACAGGAAGGATTGTAAGCAGATTCGAGTACAATCAATCACCGTGACCGCGCACGTTGATTGATTGTACTCGAATCGTTTTACAAATCTACCCGTGTGTGCCTAGCTTAACATTGCAGATTCCAGAGGTAGCTTCCTGTAACTAGTAGTAGGGTTGTATTCAGACATCATGCTAATCTAGGCCTATGTGATTTATGTTCCGAATTGTAAATAAGTCCAAATATTATTTAATTTTACCGACTTGTTGATTAGTTGACTCATCGCTTTTAGAGGCATATTTGACCTCTAGGTGAGAAGTCAACTAGTCACCCTTTCTCTGTCACCAGCATCGTCACTAGCCACTGGTATTTCTCGGCACCCGTCTCTGTGTGCAGCACTACCTCTGATGGGCAGTATTGATAAGAGGGGAGGCAAAAAAATCATCCCCCTCCATACCAGAGACTGCATGCAGAAAGAAAAAAACGCAGAACCTTCTCGTTCCCCGACCTGTGTGCATGCAGTTTATTGATTCTCAATGGATGATTCTCACGTTAAGCTGGCTATACAGATTTCTCTGTCAGATTTCCTTCAGATCAGATCAGATCTACCAACAACCATGTAGTATAGTGTCCTCCCTGATAGAATACATAGTGATTGGAAGGTATAGAAAGGTCCTCATATTACATGGTTTTGGTAAAACAAAATCTGATCTGAAGGAAATCTGACAGAGAAATCTGAAGGTGTATGGCCAGCTTTAGACAAGGCTGCAAGGATGCAAGGCTGCTGCGTTAGAAGAGTAAAATCGTGGTAAACTTTTTTTTCCATGATGTGGTGTACTCAGGCTAAGACGCTCCTGCATGTATAGCACATCATAGCCCATAACTTAAAATGGGCAGTGTTGCTCCTGTGTCTGTTTCTCACAATTAGCATGCCGGCACATTGCGGGTAACAAAACCACAAAGTACAGTTTTAGCCTTATTGTTGGTTCTCTGGTCTATCAACTGAGATTTTTCCATTATTGTGATCACAACCTGGTCAACAATGACTTAGGTCTGACTGACCCGATCTTACAAATCATTACGTATTAATGCCCTATGTATTTGTAAAGATTTTACTAACAAAGGTGGTTGTCATACAATTTGTTGTGCACCCCCGCTCACTGCCAGGGCAAGCCTCAGAGATCATGGGACCCGGTACAGAAAAAAGGTCGGCCCCATGGCAGGTTTTTTCTTGTGAGCAGGGGGGGGGGTGGGGGGGGGTGGGGGGGGGGGGGTGGTGCTAGCAAACAATATCACAGACCACCCAACACAACCATCCCTCCCCCGGCATGCACAGTGGCAGTGCGGGCTGACAGTGCAGTGTGCAGATCGGCTGCTGCCCCGGATGCTGGGGTCCCTACGTGCTGACCGCCGGGCCCCCCTAGCTGCCTGGGCCGGGAAATATGTCAAGACAAGCACAACTCAGGACAAAAGAAAGAGAATCCAAACAGAGATTAAATACTGTCTGGGTTAGTGGAACTGCTACAATTACCCGTCTAGAAATTACATTTGAAGCAGCAATCTCACCTTATCTCCAGGATCTCCCTTACAGCCAGGAGCACCAATGCGACCAGCTTTACCCTAAAAGAGAATATTGAAAATGGACATCAGTGGTAATAATTATGATTTACATGCTAATATACACAAAATGGAACAGTAACCTTAATTTGTAACCTGCACAGATGCATTGCTGTGCAATCCTATATGTGTCTACAAATTTTAGCAACTGACTTCTTTCTTTCTTTTTATGTTAATGTTATATACTGAAGTTAAAGGTAGGCATTTACCTTTTGTCCATCTGTGCCATTTCTTCCTGCAAGCCCAGCAGAACCCTGCAATAAGGAGAAAACAATGAATGTAGAACTGACTTCAACCACTGAACACATGCATTACACTTATCTACCAAACTGCTTACCTTTCTTCCATCTGCTCCAAAATCTCCCTGTAAAACACAAGTGAAAGATAGTTACAGGTCATTGTCCATTGGTGCCGTATCAAACATGAGTGGTAAAATAATTAATATTTACCTTTTCACCTTTCAAACCTGGAACACCCTAAAAAAGAAGTAACAGTAGTTAGATAAATGTACTTATAATCAGGTTGGCCCCAAATTTTGTTGTTTTGAATTTTAAACCTTAGGTCCAGGATATCCAATTGGTCCTTCAATTCCGGGGTCTCCCTAAAAGAGAAAAAAACAAGATATGAGTACAAAAAATGGAACAGAATGTTGGTTAGATTACATGCCTGACAGTCTATAAATTGGTCACTGACCTGTCTTCCTTTTGGTCCAGCGGCACCAGGTTCACCAGCATTTCCTTTGGTGCCCTAAATATAAATAAGAAAAATTATTAGGTACGTAAATAAGGTTAGGCATTCAGAGATGGGACCAAAGCATAGCTTATCGGTTGGGGTTCTTCTGAAGATGTCTTTGTTATGTATTAAGTTTAAAAACAAGGTATATATAACTTTGATATTTTAATATGAACTTGTAAATCTTTGCTTACCTCACAGTGTGGTTCTTATAAGGTAGATATGCTAAGATAGGTCATGTAGGTATAAAAGGGGGCAAAAACAGTAGTTGGAAGTGTCAGCAGGATAAAATAGGTCCTGTACTGTATTTTTAGAGCACACTATGGCCCGTCTCTAAATAAAGGTAGCCATACACGGGTCGATTCCGCACACGATTCCTGGCCGATCGATCACCAGGCGCGTGCATGCCGATCGATCGGCTAAGAATTGAGTGCAGCCCACCTTGCCCGATCGACCCTACCCGATCGACATGGCCCCCTGAATCGGATCGGCCAGAGAACCAACATGCTGGTCTTTCTGATCGATTCAGCACACATCAGGGGGAGTTGCCATTTGTGAAGTGATCGATCGGGCACGGAATCGTCCAGGAATCGTTGGCCTAAGGTGGTAGGCACAGACTTAATTGGGCGATCGCCCATTCGATCACCTGTGGCATCACCAGAATCGATCGGATGGGTGATCGATCGTTCATGGAATCGACACATGTATGGCTAGCTTAAGGCCATGGTATGTGCTCATGATAGCCTAATCGATTGTCGCTCGGTAGAGCATAGAAAACTGGAGGGACAAGTCGCTTTACATTGACATGTAACCTAACAGGGACCTTTTAACAAAATAATTGTGCTTCAAAAGTGAAGTACCCATTTGTTTGTTTTTTTTTTTTGCTTACGCAGCACTATGGCTCTGCTGTTTTTTTTTATAAACATGCCCCATAACTGCTAAGGGGGTACAAGTTGCCATAAATTCATCATCCCTGTATGATCTTATCACTACAGGTCATTTAAAGAAATATAGAGGAAGCATCAGCACAGATGGTGCAGGAGAGAAGGTGACGTCAGTGGGGTACACTTGATTGGGTGTAATATCTGATGTTTTTGTGCATTGAACATGGATATCATGCAGAACAAATGGCAAAAGAGAGTCAGTTGTAGATGAAAAGATAAGTAGCTTACCTTTTGTCCTCTCTGTCCATCTACACCAGGGGGTCCTGGAATCTCCAGGCAGCTCAATTTATAGCACTGAAGGAAACACAACAGTAGTATATATAAATTATATACAAATATAAAATATTCCAAAAAAGCATCTATTTCCATTAGCAGCTACACTGCTCAATATACGCAAACATTACAGACACCTGGTAATCTAAAGTCTATCATAGATGCAAACATGAATGTGTAGAGACATGTGAAAGTTTACAACTTCTGGATAGTGGATAATAATTGGTTTTCTGCTGAAAATTTCTACTTGAAAAGTTCTGTTGAAGTTGTAGTCACTTCATATGTTGACTGAACGGTGCACTGACAATTAGTTAAGCTCAAGGGACAGATAACATCAACAGTTTAACTTGGGTTGTTTGAGTCTTTATTGGCTGCAAAAGTAATGTCTACACAAATGGCTTTGGCAATTTTTATTATTCCTACAGTGATGGTCATTTCTGCCATGTTTTTAATAAATTCAGCACATTGTCTTCTAGTGTCTTCTCATTTCTTGGTAAAATTGTCTGTTGCAAGCAAAAATATTAACTGTAGTTCTATAACTATTGGCCTAGCCATATAATTGCTATCAAGATGACAAGAACATGTTAATTATGTAACACCCCTTAATAAATATATATGTATTTTTTATATACTTGTTCGAAAATAAATAGCACAGAGGTAGCCTCATCTTCAACCTATAAAATGAATTTACATACCTCTCCATAAGCTTCATGTTTCTGTAGGAAGAGACAAAGATAAAGTTAGATTACAAACAGATTATAGTTATATGGATTTCTTTATCATACAAGAATGAGCAAATGTCGAAAAAAAGGCCTACTTGTCTAAAGCTGGCCATACACCTTTAGATCTCTCTGTCAGATATCCTTTAGATCTACCAACAACTATGTAGTATAGGGTCCTCTGCAATTGAACACAGGTAGATTTGATGGTTTAGAAAGTCCCTCATATTACATGGTTTTGGTAAAACAAAAAGGAGATCTAAAGGAAATATGACAGAGAAATCTAAAGGTGTATGGGGACAATCATGGGGCCAAAGCTGTCATTGCAGCTTGACAGAGAGAAAAATTAGACTGACCTTTAATTCCCTACACAGTGCTCCATGAAGTATAAGCAGAGCAATGAAATAGTGGTGCACAGATTGCCCTGCAAATTAAACAGTAGTGTAACACACTACTGTGTTGTAACACTGCATAGTAATACATAACACAATTGTGTTGTGTATATACACTGCCTGGTCAAAAAAGAAGTCCGATTTCAGAGTGATGGGCACAACAGGGTAAGAAGAGAGGCCGATGAAGTGATGCACCCATCATGCCTCATGTCTACTGTACAAGCCTGTGGGGGCAGTGCTACAGTATGGTCTGGGGTTGCTGCAGTTGGTCAGGTCAGGGTTCAGCAACAGTATGTGCTCCAAGAATGAGGCCAGCTGACTACCTGACTATACTGAATGAACAGGTTATTCCATCAATGGATTTTTTCTTCACTGATGGCATGGGCATATTCCACAATGACAATGCCAGGATTCATCGTTGGGATGTGCTGAAGAAGGCTTTGTGCAGCGTTCAGACTCTACTATCATCAATGCAAGATCCTGATGCGATGCAACACTGGATGGAAATGAATCTTGTGACATTGCAGAAGCTTATCGAAACCATGCCACAGGGAATTCATGTCGTATTCAACTTAATATTATAGAGTGTGTCTTTTTTGTTGGCGACTTTTCTTTGGCCAGTCAGTGTATTTTTTATTGATATTAGATCGCCTTCAGTATAGAGGGGGTATGGGGTGTTGGATGACCCTCTCTGTAAAGATTCTTTAGGATAAGAACATAGTAAGTGCTCTGGTGAGTAGAAAAAAGAAATATTTTTTGGCAAGCTTTATCTCTCCCATGTATATCATCTGGCTATCTGACCGAAGCATGTTCACAGTGAATCTAAAGGTGTATGGGGGGCTTAAGACTGAAGTTTTTAAATGTTCCTTTCTAGTATGTGCTCCTTGCTATAACTCACCATAACTTGAATCATTTTATCAATGGTTCTCTGATCGATCTCAGTTTGGTCATTGGGATTGGTCACGGTATATGCATTCCTGAACAACTCATAAGGCTGGCTTGCAATCTCCCTGAGGCCAGACTCATATACATCACGACTTGCAGCCACTGAGAAGAGCTTGATTCCTCTAGATTGGGCTAACTCAACATTGGCCTTCACTCCTCCACAAGGGTTTCCAGTCACATGGCCATCAGTGATCACCACAGCAAAATTCACAGCCTCTTGGCCTTGGCTAGCCTGATCCCTTATTGCTTCTTCAATAAGTTTTGTCATGTTACCAATGGCACAATCAGTGAAGGTGCCCCTTCCAATGTACTGGACTCCACGTAGTTTTGTAATGTATTCCTTCTGGTCGGTGGTAAGTTGGCTGTATATTTGGACCTCATCTGAATAATGAAGGCCACCATAACGCCAATTCAGAAGGATTTGATCCCGGTATGCAGCATTCTCAAGTTTTGACAAGAAGGATGGAATAAAACGCTTCATATGGTCCAGCAAGCTTTGAATTGGAGCGGTCTGTAGAATGATACTCTCAGATGTGTCAATAATGAAAAACACATTGATTGGACATTTGGTTTTATCTGTAAGAAAACATTAAAGAACATGTTAGTGCTCTGTAAGTTTGGGAGAGTTCACCTTTTCTTTGGCAAAATTTTAATTTGAAGTTTTATAATATCAATTATAAGATCACGTAGAGGAATTTTGGATATCAGAAAAGATTAAAGGCCAAGTTGTTCTTTTTTTTTTTATATTTTATCTTGTATATCTATATTATATCTTGTGTATATATATATATATATATATATATATATATATATATATATATATATATTATAAGTTCACTCTTCACACATTGCTTGTTCTATTATGTGGGGAGGCACCCTGCCCTCAATCACAGAAGATAAAGTGCCCAACAGTTGTACATAAGATATTGGGTTGAGACAATCACAATAGAGCATCCTGAATGACTATTATGGGTTCTCATGGGTTCCAGTCACTATCACAGGAAGGAGGTCACAGCTGTGTTGCTGCCACCTGTTGGTGGTTTACAGATACAGCAGTCCCATGCCTATCTATGTATAGATCAGTGGATCTCCTTATTAGGATCTGTTAGAGATTAGTTATGTCTCAGAATTGGCCAGGTGTCTCTCTCACAGAAGTCAGCTGGTAAGGGTCTGTGCCTGTGATAGCATCAGTTTACCTATGCAGCCTTTGCCTGTAGATGCTTTAATCTAAGTATCAATTACATTTTGACCACATTCCTGACTAATTCACAGTTTTTGGACTGATCTCCTCCTCCTGTGACCTCTGCATGCTTAGTGGCCACTCTCCAGACTAATCCACTGGATACTGCATTTATTGGACTGATCTTTTGCGTAGATCAGGAGAGGTCACAGCTGTGTTGCTGTCACCTGTTGGTGGTTTACAGATACAGCAGTCCCATGCCTATCTATGTAATCAGTGGATCCATTTTAATCTCCTTATCAGGAGCTGTTAGAGATTAGTTATGTCTCAGAATTTGCCAGGTGTCTCTCATAGAAGTCAGCTGGTTTGGATCTGTGCCTGTGATAGCATCAGTTTACCTCTACAGCCTTTACCTGTAGATGATTTATTCTAAGTATTGATTACATTTTGACCACTCTCCTGACTAATTCCCATTTTTTGGATTGATCTCCTGTGTGTGACCTCTGCATGCTTAGTGGCCACTCTCCAGACTAATCCACTGGATACTGTATTTATTGGACTGATCTTTTGTGTATGACCTCATATTCTTTTCTGCATTTTCTTCCTGTGGTTTCCAAGGGCTTTTCTTAAAGTAGCCACACACACAACGATCCACGGGCAATTTTGTGGCCAATCGATTGGCATGCCATTGGTGGCAATAAATCAGCAGGTTTTTCTCTGGCAACACACAAAGGGTGCGCTCTGATCCTCTGAACAACCGGCTGCAGCGTGATGACATCATCAGGCTGCAATTGGGCACGGATCACAGTTGGCTTAAGTCTTTCTGGTCTCAGCTAGGATTCCTTGTGCACTTAAGTCCTAGGGGCAACTCAAGTCGGCAGGTGCATTGTCTCTACCATTCAAATGTGGGACTTGCTCAGTTTATGTTTCATAGTGTAGTTTAAGCACCAAAATATAGACTAGTCTAAATAGATCGATTTTGCTGTAAAGCTAAATGTTCAAGTCACCTCCGTTTTTGACATTCAAAAAAGTGTAGTTATGTTATTCTGTGTTTCTGCCCCTTAAAGTGTGTTTGATGTATTCAGCCACTGAGTTTAGCTGTTCAAAAAATGTTTACTTAAAGTATATGTTTAACTTGACTGAGTAGCATCCATTTAATTCCTGAACCAATAATGGTCCATACATACTTAAACCATGGGGTTGGTATTGTTCCCAAATAAGTTGTGGTATCAAAACAGAAGTCTAGCCAAGAACATACTTTGTTAGTTCCATTCAACTGGCAAAGTGTCAATTAGCTTGTTTCTTTGTGTTCACCTAAGTCTTGAATGTGTCTGACAATAATTACAGTTAGGGAGGTCACTTCGATGAAAAACATGCTTAATATGCCAGAGCGGCATTAAATGAAAACATCTTACTACTTCTTGCTATACTATGATATGTATAGCAAAAAAACTGTAATATACAATGTACAGAAAGAGTGGAAAACAATCATGCAGAAGTCTTTGATGTTTGGGCAAATAACTCTACCTTGGCAAGGTCCCTCAAATTATGCCTTAGAAAATCACACTGGAAGAATTAAGTCATCTGAATTTCCTCTGGCACACCCGAAACCCGCCCCCCCCCCCCCCACACTCCCCATGAAATCACTCACACACCAAAAAAACTATCCAAAGATATTGCTGGGGATCTCTGAAATAGTGACCCAGGTTTCCCCCCCCCCCACTGGTAAGAAGGGATGAAAGGAACTCAACAAAGCCCTAAACTCAGACGCAGTGCATAGCACAAATCAAGCCTTCTTAAAACAGACAGTATTACATGGCACCCAATCCAGCACAAATCCAAAACTTTAGGGGAAGCACTTCGTTTGGCGGCAGGGGCGGAGCCAATCAAATTATTCCTTTTCGCACAATCAGCAAAATGCACATCCAGAACCGCTGGTGTAATTTGCACTAAATGGCTTCCTGTACAAAAAGGCTATATTGCACTGTACACCACGGGTTTCACTGGCATGTGCTTCTCCTCGATGGGCGCGAAAACCCAAGGAATCCCATTTGCGCGCCCGCCAACTGTCCAACAACCAAAGGCTCTCCACCTAACAGTTTTGCCGATCTTGTGCGGCACCCCTTTTGGCAGTGTAAATACCCTTCTGTTTACAGACCGCCTGATTGTGCTAACCTTTTTTAAAGCATTTCCTTGACGCCTGTAATTACAATACACCCCCTCCCCTTAAAACGGGCACAGAACTCCGTTGGGGTTTCCTTAGACATTATAATGGACCCAAAAAATGTGGCTCTATCAAGGCCCCCCCATACACCTTACAATCTTTCCTCTCATACACTTTTGTGACAATCAAATTTTTGTTCTAAACTAACTCCAAACCATGTAATATGAGACCTTTCTAATCCTTCAATTACTATGTATCTATCAGGAGGACCAGCACTTCCATAGCAGTGATATTTACCTTCCAATTACTATGTATTCTAATCAGGAGGACACCAGCAACTACATACCGTCATATATACCTCCAATCACTATTGGTTTCTATCAGGGGACCCAGCACTACAGCAATTATAGTTTACCTTCCAATCACTATTTATTCTATCAGTGCTACCCAGCACTACAAGACTGATATATCCAGCCTTCCAATCAAGTAATTCTATCTATCAGGAGACCCGACACTACATAGACATTGATATAATACCATTCCAATCACTATGTATTCTATCAGGGAGGACCCAGCACTACATAGCAGTGATATATACCTTCCAACACTATGTATTCTATCAGTGGAGGACCGCACGACATGCAGCTGATTATACCTTCCAATCACTATGTATTCCTATCCGGGAGGACCCCCGGCACTACCTGTAGCAGTGATATATACCTTCCATCACTATGTATTCTATCAGGGAGGACCCGGCACTCATAGAGCCGTGATATACCAAAACTTCCAATCACTATGCTCCTATCAGGGAAGGACCCGCACTACATATCAGTGGATATATATCTTCCAATCACTATGTCTTCTATCAGGGAGGGCCACTATACTACACAGTTGTGGTAGGATCTAATGGAGATTGTATGGATCGATCTTAAGGTGTATGGGGGGCTTAAGGCAACTAGGGTTTTTCAAGGAAAGAATGAAAAGGTATTGTAATTAAATGTTTAATTACAATACCTTTTCATTCTTTCCTTATAAACCCTAGTTGCCTTATAGAGCAACTTTTTTGGGTCCATTTATAATTGTCTCACAAAAACTATTGCAACATTTAAAGTGTATGCCAAGACACAGATTGACAGGCAATAGTAGTAGTGGTAGTCCATACCAGACAACATGTGTACACAGCAAAACTAGCGTAAGATAGTCTTAGAATAAAAATCAATTACCTGCACATGATTTTTCATCGCCATTCTGTGCCCAGAGAGAGCCAAATGTGACGGCAAGCAGCAAACACAGCACATGGAGCTGGGCCATGACTGCTCTGGGGAGATAAACAAAGGACAACATGATACATATAACTTAGGTACTGATAATGCGATGATACACAGCAGCTACATAAAAACAATAGACAAGGGTCCCCATCCAAAGCATCGGACAGGAAAAGATTGCATAAAGTGGTGCACATACATGCCTGTTCAATTGATGAACGCTCCAGTGCACCATGCTGACGCCACCATGCTAAAGGCCCCCATACACGTGTCGGATTCCCACCGGATTCCGGCACGATCTATTCCGGGCGCGTGCACGCGAAACGATCGTGCCGGAATCGCATGCAGCCCACCTTGTCCAATCGATCAGGTCCGATCGTTCAGGGGCCCAGAATCGGATCCGACAGAGAACCAACATGTTGGTCTTTCTGATCCGATTCTGCACAGATCAGGGGGAGTTGCCATTTGTGAGGTGGACAATCGGACACGGAATCGCCCCGGAATCCGTTGGATTAAGTTGGTATGCAGCGATGGATACTCTTAATTGGCCGATTGATCACACCTGCGATTCCCGGCAGAATCGCCGGAATCGATCGGGGGAGTGATCAATTGGCCATGGATTCCTACACGTGTATGGCTAGCTTAAGTTTGACCGGGTCATCAATTGTATGGGTATCCATCCGATCATTGGGACCTTTATATTTTATGTTAAAGTGTAAGCAAAGCCATTTTTTTTAGATTAGTATTACTCCGCCATAGAGTTATTGGTGTTTGTATCCACGATGGGAAAATTCAAACACAGTTTTTGTTGGGAATTTGCGAAAAAAGAATCCTGATAGGATAGCCTCTGGTTGGTGGCTGAGGAAAGAGTGTGTAATGATACTTTTTGCACATTTACAATAAGACCGATAAAATATGTCTGGCGTGTTTTATAGGTCTTACATTCCTCCATTACATTCCATTACATTCCATACTTTAACTCTCAATATCTTATGTAAATATACTACAGTTCTAAAGCAAAGCAACTCCTTAACCAGACACTACATCGATTTCAGTGACAGCACCTAAACAGACAAGTGACAGCGAATGTCAATTACTATTGTAATGTCCATACACATATCCTCCCTCAACCCCTGCAGCAAGAAGAAAAAAAAATCTCAACCCATGGGCTGACATGTTATTGTCTCGTGAAGGTAATGAAGTGGCTGTCAACTGCCATTGACAACTAGGGGTTGTAAAATATGCTTGGCAGTGCGCTCTCTAAAAAGGGCCTAGGGAGTAGAGATGGTCAAATTTTTTTTCAAATTCAAGTGATGAGCGACTAGGCAATATTCAAATTCGCGTCATTTCGCGAATATCCGCCATAATA
>CM070039.1:6830994-6845411 GCA_036250615.1 Ptychadena robeensis
GTAGGTCTCATGAAAGTTGTATGGAGGAGTCTGCCTGTCTATGGGGGGCTTTAGAGGAAGCGCACCTATACTGACAAATACACATTATTTAAAATGGTTTATTTACAATAAAATACAAAGGATTATAATAAAGGTGGGTTTACATGTGTAAATTTTTTGTGCGTTCAACTGCCAATTCGATTTTTTTGATAGATTTTTCTTGTCGAACATCGTTCGTCCATTTATCGAATGAAACATTCGATTTTTTTGTTCGTTCATCCCGATATCGAATTAAAATACATTCAGAATTACTACGACTGATGAAAATTTACCAACTTGTTCAATGACCTTTTGAACAATTTTTTGTTCGAGATCGAACAAAATTTATCCATCAAACAAATTGGCCCTTCTAGATCTTTGTTCAATTAACCAAAAAAGTGTTCGTTCTTCATTGATTGGACGAAAAAAACCCACCTTTACCATCCACTGTCTTCTCCACCAACTGAAACCAAGAAAATCCATGTTAAGCCCCCCATAGACAGGCAGACTCCTCCATGCAACTTCTGTACAACCAACTTTTCTTCTACCAAAACCATGTAATAGGAGGACCTTTCTACACCTTCCAATCACTATATTCTATCAGGGAGGTAACTATACTACATAGTTGTTGGTAAGTCTCATGAAAGTTGTATGGAGGAGTCTGCCTGTCTATGCGGGGCTTTAAGGTTGGATTCCCGGTGGTGACAGTATTAGGTGATTTATGTGCAATGTATGTGAGCCATTGAAATCACTCCATCAGTGGACAACACAGGAGTGGAAATTTTAACATTAGCATGCAGATATATGCATATTAACATGTTGATGTTAAACATAACATAAGTATACAAATTTCAGTTTGTATACTAAACATGTCAAGCACAACAGTTGTACTTGGTTGGGTTGGATTCAGTCTGCATAAAATTTGAATGCTCATTTTAAATTTCACTATCTCATTGACAGGAGTAGAGAAGAGGAGACACCTCAAAAGCTTACAAAATTTCTTGAACAAGAATCGTAATGGCAGGATCGTCAAGAATTATTTTAAGAAAGGCTCAAGATTGAAAAAAATACTAAAACCTACTTTTAAACTTTCATTAACTTGTTAAAACACATATGAGATTTTAGTGTTTGGTTTGGACTTTTCCTATCAGCTTGAAGATTACTGATTCCATATGTCTGCCTGTAACCTATACATGCTGCTATTACATGACTGTCAGATGCAAGAAAGGTTTTATGGTTGTTAGTATCCTACAGTCCAAATTCCCTCAGATGTTTAAGGACTGCAGTGTCAGATGGTTTTCTTTAATGGTGTATACTTATGGTGGCCCCTGTACGCCTGAATTATGGATCAAGTTGTTGGTCTTTGTTATAGCTGCAGTATTCTTAGGAATTCAGAGAAGCAAATATAGAGCTTTTTTTGTTAACATTCCATGGTCATGTGTTTGGCCCTAATTTCATCACCAGCAGAGCCTATGTGAGGAGTCCAATTATAAATGATTTCCTTATGTAAAGCATGAGAAATGTTGTACCCTTTATTGTTTAATGACTACCTAAAAGTATGAACAATACTTATAATTGTTGACATACCTTACTGAATATGAAACATGCACTTGTAAAATGTGAGAAGAGTAGAGGTAAATGGTCATGTCGGTTTTGATTCATTGTGAAGATGTGGACCTTAAGGCCCCCATACACCTTACAATCTTTCCATACAATTTCTGTACAATCAAATTTTGTTCTACCAAAACCATGTAATATGAGGAGCTTTCTAAACCTTCCAATCACTGTGTATTCTATCAGGGAGGCCACTATACTACACAGATGTTGGTAGATCTAATGGAGATTGTATGGATCGATCTTAAGGTATATGGGGGGGCGTTAGTGATGTATGGTATAGGTCTTTGAGTGATGGGATAAACCCTAGTTGACATGCATCATCTCAAGCAAATGTTGAAGGAGAAACAGTCAATATTTTGATCGACTTTTTGGCCTTAATGCCTAAATAGCTGGGTGTGTATACCGTGAAGGAATTCAAGGGCATCTACAGTAATACTACATGCTTGACTGATTGAAAAATTGGATCAAGAAGGAGTTTTCATTTAAGCTAGAACTCTAGTGAAACTGTTAAATGCAGATGTCAAAGCTGTGTTATAAGTTTTAAGCTAGCCATACACGTGTAGGATTCCATGGCCAATTGATCACTCCCCCGATCGATTCCGGCGATTCTGCCGGGAATCGCAGGTGTGATCAATCGTCCAATTAAGAGTATCCATCGCTGCATACCACCTTAATCCAACGGATTCCGGGACGATTCAGTGTCCGATTGTCCACCTCACAAATGGCAACTCCCCCTGATCTGGGCAGAATCGGATCAGAAAGACCAACATGTTGGTTCTCTGTCGGATCCGGTTCTGGGCCCCTGAACGATTGGACCTGATCGATTGGACAAGGTGGGGTGCATGCGATTCCGGCACGATCGTTTCGCGTGCACGCGCCCGGAATCGATCGTGCCGGAATCTGGTGGGAATCCGACACGTGTATGGGGGCCTTTATGTATCTCTTTTGAGCTTGGGTTGATAATGCTGCCCCTCACCTTACCAGTCTATTTGATGTCGTACAGAGATTTAGATCAAATACAAATCCAGTGCTTCCTGCAAAAATAAATTATATTTAACTTTAGAGTTGTTGACCCTAAATTAATAATCCTTCATATCCCCTGGTCAAATGTGCTCTTGCCAATATCAGCCTTCATATAAATCTTATACATTTACCAATATCAATGGATACAATTTATAGCCTCAAATTATGTGATTTCTTACAGCAAGGGCTTGTACACACGAGAGGTCCATTGCAGTGGGAAAATGCATATGTTTAGCACAAGTTTCTGGTCACATGGAAACACACAGCAAATGTGTGTTTAGTCTGGGGTACAACTACAATACAAAATTTGTTTATATGCATACCATGAAATGGAACTTTTCCACCCACATTGCAATTCTGGGCTAGAAATTGGAAGCTATCAGGAAAATAGAAGATATATACCTTTCCCTCATAAATAAGCAAGCCATTAAGAACATATAGAACACTTTTGGATTTTGTGACTAGAGTTAAGCAAGAATATTCGAAATTGGAGAATATTCGCAATGGCGGATATTCATCATATTATGCTTCAACCTTATTTACCGGCATACATCGCGCATATTTGTGCGCATTGCGAATGGATACACGCAATACATACAGTGCTCTATTTTCGCAAATTTTACTAATTTAAAATGTTCCTTAATATTATAAACAAAATTATGCAAATTTGAATATACCATATGTCGCTCAATACTATTTGTGCTGAGGGAGAGGCCATTCTGTGTGGACGCTCTTTGGAGATCTAATACTTTTATCCCATTCCCCTTTCCCTACCCCCCTTCCTCTCCTTTTTTTCATTCTCATTCTTCTTTTTCATGTTTCTCTATTTGTCACTTCTATGAGCTGCTGTTAAGCTTTTAATACCATGTCTCTATCCCTAATCCCATGCTTCACTTATCCCTAAAGCTAGCCATACACGTGTCGGATTCCATGTCCAATCGATTCATCATCCGATCGATTCCAGCGATTCTGCCGGGAATCGCAGGTGTGATTAATCGGCCAATTAAGAGTATCGATCGCAGCATACCACCTTGTCTGAGCGGATTCCGGCACGATTCCGTGTGCGATTCCTCCTCCGATTCCACCTCACAAATGGCAACTCCCCCTGATCTGGGCAGAATCGGATGAGAAAGACCAACATGTTGGTTCTCCGTCGGATCCGATTCTGAGCCCCTGAACGATCGGACCTGATCGATCGGACAAGGTGGGCTGCATGCGATTCCGGCACGTGTATGGGGGCCTTTAGATGCACAGACCTTACGGTTGCACCTAATGCTGGCCATACACATGCTGATAAACGGCCGGATTTTAATCTGACCGACTGGCGTGCGCGCTCTTGCCGTCGGTCAGGTTAAAATCTGGCCGTTTATCGGCATGTGCCGTGACAGATCACTGTCGCCCCACTTCTCGGCCGGCCAGAGATCCGACATGTCGGAAAATCTCTGGCCGATGGGAGATGATGCCATAAGCAGCAATGAAGACGGCGCCTCCATCGCTGCTTATGGCCGGCACACAAAGGGTGCCTGGCCGATTGTGGGGCCCCAGAATGCAATGGGAGGCTAATGTGATGACATCATCAAATTAGCCACCCGGAGCGATATCGGAGGGCGATATCGCTCCAGCTCGGCATGTGTATGACCGGCATTACGGTTATGTTCACAACAAGCTTGATGTTTGCTTTGTAGAGATAAGGGTTAAGTCAATCAATAGTTGTTATGGTATGCACTGAAAGTGTGCCCAAATGTGATTGTCACAGTAATACATCACCACACCTTACCTTTGACACTAGGGATTTACTAAAGCAATATGGACATACCCCTACCCATCCTGGTTTAATGTTTTGATGTATCTATATTTTTAAGCAACACCGTGTACAGCTCCATGTAGCATTTTGCAACATTTATATTTTTCAAACAGAGGGAAACACATCATGTAGCAATATCAAAGTCTCCCGATCTGACCCCCTTAAACTTTTATCTTTGGGGCCATCTGAAGGCAATTGTCTATGCTAAGATAGATGATGTGCAGCACCTGAAACTACGGATACTGAAAGCCTGTGCTAGCATTTCTCCTGTGGTGTTGCTATCAGTGTGTGAAGAGTGGGAGAAGAGGGTTGCATTGACAATCCAACACAATGGGCAGCACATTGAACACATTTTATAAGTGGACAGAAACTTGTAAATAACTCATGAAAGAAAGAAGAAGTTACGTTAAAACCAAGCACACCATTGTTTTTCTTGTGAAATTCCCAATAGGTTTGATGTGTCACATGACCCTCTTAAGTTTTTCAATAGGAAGAGGGTCATGAGACCCCTCACATATACTAATGTGCTACAAACAGGAAGTTAATATCACCAACCATTCTTATTTTATTAAGGTGTATCCATATAAATGGCCCACCCTGTATATTATTTTCTATGAAAATTCTTTGAAATAAAAAAATGTTAATTCTGTGCATAGTCCACCTTTTGGGTTGATTTCTCAAATGAAGGAACTGTAAAGGACTCCATTGCACACACAGAACCAACTGCAGTGTATCTTTCTTGAACAGACGTGGGCAAACTAAGGCCCTTTGTCATCTTGGTGTCAAGACGCTGTGGTTACCCTCATTCCCTGCAATAAGTGAAGATAACACCTGGAGGATAATTGTTTTGGTTGTTTTCTAGAGGCCATAGTTTCCTGCAATATAATTTTTAAGCTTCTCTATCAAAAGCTTCTATTTATTCCTTTTTTTACCATATTTTTTTTTTAAATATCCTGTCCTAGCCATGAGGACTTAGGACCCCTATGCCTGGTGAGCCACAAACCCATTGTGGCCCACAAGCCTTAAAGTTTGCCCACCCCTGTACTAGAATGTCTGAGCCCTAACTATTTCATTAGAGCTGTTCTCAGCAAAGTTAGCTTTGTAAATGAGCTTTAAAGCTAACATTTAATCCACCTATATTTTGCTTTCCCTGGTTAATAGTATCCATCATCAACATGCTAATTACCGTATTTTTCGGACTATAAGACACACCCAGTCTTTAGGGCAGGAAAACCAGAAAAAAAAAGATTTGATAAGTTTTCACATCAATTGAGTTAATGCAATGAATTTAATGGATGCAATATTCAATTCAGCCAGAAGGTGTCACTAGCAGCATTACACTCTCAGCAGAACTTCATACTTCACACTGATCGGCAGGAGGCAGGAGGAAGGGGGGGGGGGACGGCTGGGTTGCTCTTCTCTCCCGATGATTCTGATTTTGTGACCGTGGGGCAGCAGAGTGATTGCTGTTCCCACTGACAGAAGAGCTATAGATGCAAGTTCATCTACACTTCTCTCTTCATTGACTATGCCAGTTCAGGGCTGGCATAGGCAATTACGTAGTTCAGATGGGAGGACCGGCATCTCACATCTGAACGCTCCCCCGCTAATCTCCGGGAGAGCTGACAGGATGCCAAGGCGCGACCACTGGCGGCCGAGTGGCCGCGGGGGTCGCGCATTTGGACCATAAGATGCAGGCACTTTTTGCCTCCAATTTTGGGGGTGAAAAAGTGCGTCTTATGGTCCGAAAAATACGGTACATTTTGAAATAAAACTATTAATAACATGTTCAAGAAAACAAAGAAGAGAAATGAGACCAAATTGTCTCTACCCTTCAAGTTAAATTTCCCCTGAGAAAACCCCAGGGGCAAGGGGACTTTAGCGGCCAAGGGGTGTGATAGGAGTATAAAGTGTTTGTCCGATCATAAATTGTTCACAATTTTATTAAACATAGTACATGATTAAAAACAGAGCTGGTTCCCAGATTAGTCGATGTTACAGTGTACATATAAAATCAACATAGTACATCGCCAGGTAAGCACAATAAACAAACAAACTGATAAAAACGATCACAAGTAACAGATTAGGATACAGTTCCGTAGTTAATCAGGACTGGCCCCAACGCGCGTTTCGTATAGTAACTTCATCAGGGGGGAATATCCTTAATCAAATAACACCGTATTCTGTATGATAACACCAAAAAATTGTTAGCCAAGCTCAATGCCTGGAAAAGAGAAGGGCAGCCCGTCCCTATAGACCCATGCGGCTAGGAGACATGGAACAAGAGGCCACAACACAACGCCCGAGAGGCCACGCGGCCGAACCGGCAAAACCAGCGGTACCTTAGACAAATTAGAGATACGTTAGGTAGATATATATTGAAGTTAGTCTTCTATTTATGTCAGGAGTGGCAAGGTAGGTGCAGGTGCCCGGGTCTGTGGTGCAGTGCGGTTTCAAGGTTGCCTCTGGCATGCGGTGTTATTTGATTAAGGATATTCCCCCCTGATGAAGTTACTATACGAAACGTGCGTTGGGGCCAGTCCTGATTAACTCAGGAACTGTATCCCAATCTGTTGCTTGTGATCGTTTTTATCAGTTTGTTTGTTTATTGTGCTTACCTGGCGATGTACTATGTTGATTTTATATGTACACTGTAACATCGACTAATCTGGGAACCAGCTCTGTTTTTTAATCATGTACTATGTTTAATAAAATTGTGAACAATTTATGATCGGACAAACACTTTATACTCCTATCACACCCCTTGGCCGCTAAAGTCCCCTTGCCCCTGGGGTTTTCTCAGGGGAAATTTAACTTGAAGGGTAGAGACAATTTGGTCTCATTTCTCTTCTATGTTTTCTTGAATATATTATTTGGGATGTTGGCCATCAAGTAGTGCAACTCTTATGTACTATTAATAACATGTTTTCATTACAAAAGTTTTTTTAGACACATGAAATGATTCTTAACTTGAAGGGTAATGACAATTACTATTTAACTTGAAGGGTAATGACAATTTGGTCTCATTTCTCTTCTATGTTTTCTTGAATATATTATTTGGGATGTTGGCCATCAAGTAGTGCAACTCTTATGTACTATTAATAACATGTATTCATTACAAAAGTTTTTTTAGACACATGACATGATTCTTGGTCCTCACTGGTCTCGCTGTGCAATTCAGGTAAATTGATAGATGGTAGGAGGGCCAGCCAGATGCTGTATATAGCAAACATAAATCATCTGCCTAGAGTGTTCCCTGACTTCATTTGTTTGCAGACCACCTGAGGAAAGGCCTGCATGTGCTTCTGAAGCTTCGTAAAGCCAGCCATACACAGTCGGATTCCATGGCCGCTCGATCACCCATCCGATCGATTCCGACGATTCTGCCGGGAATCGGAGGTGTGATCGATCGGCCAATTAAGAGAATCCGATCGCTGCATACCACCTTGTCCAAGGGATTCCGGGACGATTCCGTGTCCGATTCCATCTCCGACTCCACCTTACAAATGGCAACTCCCCCTGATCTGTGCAGAATCAATCTGATGGAACCAACATGTTGGTTCTCTGTCGGATCCGATTCTGAGCCCCTGATGAATCGGATGCGATCGATCGGACAAGGTGGGCTGCACACGATTCCGGCACGATCGATTCGCGTGCACGCGCCCGGAATCGATCGTGCCGGAATCCGGTCGGAATCCGACCCGTGTATGGGGGCCTTTACTGAAATAACTTCAGCCCAATGAAGGGTGAAATGGGATTTGGTGGTATAGATGACGATGGAACTCTTCTAGGCAACACACATTTTTACTCATTAGAGTACCCTTTACACCCACCAAAATCACTTGTACATTAAATCCAGAAGCTGCTAGCACTGTGTACAAACTGCATTGCACAAGTAACCAGCAGGTCAGCATTAACAGTGTCATGACCCAACATACCTGGCTGGTCTGCATTGAGTAATCCCAGGATCGCTTATCCAAGAAATTCTTACAAACTCTTCACAATCTTGAAATATCATGTACAAGGTGGACTGAATGCCCTACCTTCTGAATATTTTAATGGTCTTCACTACAACAGTGGTTTTGAAATGTATCTAAAAGAAAAAATAAAACCAAAGATAATATTCATTTTCAATCAAAACTGCATCAGGCTAAATTCACATCAGTAACATGGGGGCTAACCATCATTTTATCTTCACAAAGATAGGATTTGCATATTCCTTCAATGGACAGATCTTGTGTATAGAAAACAAATTGGAAATTGGCTTTAAGTCCCTCATACACCTTACAATCTTACCATACAATTTCTGTACAATCCACTTTTGTTCTACCAAAACCATGTAATATGAGGACCTTTCTACTCCTTTCAATGACTATGGAGGCAACAACATAGTTGTTGGTAGATCTAAAGGAAATTGCATGGAGCTATCTAAAGGTGTATGGGGGGCCATAGTTTAGTAAACTGCTCACCCCATTGGCCATTACAAGGAATAAAAAAGTTAACAAATCTAAATTTACACTAACAAAAACACCATGAGTAATATTAAGTTCATTGATGGATTCATACTATTGTAGTGTTAACATGCATAGGGAAACTTATGGGTCACCAATGCACAACAGGCAGGGTTCAAATGTAAACATTGACATTCTATTATGTGTTATTTGTTACTGTATAACTTACAATCTTACTATACAATTTCTGTACAATCAACTTCTGTTCTACCAACACCATGTCATATGTGGACCTTTATAATCCTTCCAATCTACTACATAGTTGTTACATAGATCTACAGGAAATTGTATGGAGTGATTGAAATAGGGGGCATCAAACTGGTCATACACTGGTAGATTTCTAAATAGATTTGAGTACAATTGGGCGCCATGCCATGGAGCTTGATTGTGCTCTAATCTTTTAGAAAATCTACCTGTGTATGCCTTCCTTTGAGTGGGATCAATAGTTCCTGCTCATAAGGTGGCCATACACAGGTCGATTTCACACTTGATTCCTGGCCGATTGATCACCAGGCGCGTGCATGCCGATCGATCGACGAGTAATCGAGTGCAGCCCACCTTGACCGATCGACCCCGACCGATCGTAATGGCCCCCAAATCGGATCGGCCAGGGAACCAACCTGTGTGTGTTTTTCGATCAGGCACACATCGAGGGATGTTGACATTTGTGAATCGATCGACTGGTAACAGAATCGTCCAGGAATCGGTGGCCTAAGGTGGTAGGCACAGACTTGTATGGTTGATCAATCAACGCCTGTGGCTTCACCGGAATCGATCGGATCGTCGATCAATCGCTCAGGAATCGACAGGTGTATGGCTAGCTATAGAAATTTGATTAACAGGGTTCCAACATGTTGGAAAACCCTGTTCGATGTCCATTACTTCAGAGGGGGACCGTGCGTCCCCCCTTCCAAAGTAATGGAGGAAAAAAACTGCAGCTGCACAGCCCACAGACTGTGACCAGCTGAGCTCAGGTCCCGGCAGCGGGAAGGGGGTGGGGCCTGTCACTGCTCTGTGTACGAAGAGAGGGGGGCCATGCTGGCTGCGGGCTACCTGTCTCCTCATGAAGTTCTCAGCCCCTGTTGTCAGAGATTTTCTCACAACACAGGTGTACCCGGTCCTCATCGAATGGCAATTGAAGTGCACATTGATTCCCATTCGATTGACCCCTCTTCCCCTCCCTCGTAATGTGCAGGGGTGGCACCTTCCCATTGGTTATGGGCAGTGGCCCTATGACGGGGCGTCTCCTCCCCCATCCATGCTGGAGAGATCTTTCTCTTCAGCGTGGACTGGAGTTCTAGGCAGCCCTGTACTCCCCTGCGCTGGCGGGTGCCTGTGCCCCCGTTCCCCGATGGGGAGCTATTTATGGAGTGGTTTTAGGGGTCCGTCCGAGGGGTGGGTAGGGGCGTGGCCAAGGGAGGGGGGTGAGTACCACCACCTTTTCTCTGAGAAAAAAAAACCCTGGTTCTGTGCAAATTCACTCTTATGGGCACTAAAGCTAGGCAAACACGGTTCGATTTTAGTGTTTGATCGATCTAAAATTATTAAAGTTTAGATCGATTGGATTGAAATCGTATACTGCACACAATGTTCGATTGGCAAAAATTGTTCTATACCGATCGAAACATCGATCGGAAAATGATTGGACGTTGGTAAATGTTGGAAAATTTTCATTGATTGTACGATTGAACTAAAATCCTAGCATTCTGTTTGTTGGTCGGGTCGATTGTATTCGATGAACACATTTATATATGACTCTTTCCTGTGTTTAGTGTTCAAAACTAAAATCAGCTATTTTGGTCGTATTAGGATCGTTTTATGATCATATTACGATCAGACCTTCTATGTGGTACTACTTTGGATTTGCTTATGCTTATCAGTTGATATGCTTATCAGTTTCTGATGAAAATATCAAGATTTAAAATCAGATCGGAAATCGATCATACTAAAATCGAACCATGTATGTCTAGCTTTAGTTTCCTTACAGATGTTTCAGCAGAATATCTGCAGATGTAGCATGCAGCCTTCAATCTGACATGACATCATGCACTGAATATAAACTTCAAGGCTTTCATGCAGCATGACTGATGTTAACTGTACTTCATTAGAACTGAAGACTGTCCTACATGTAATATGGTGTATACACAGCAAGCTTTCAACCATAGGGTCTATAATTTATGGACAAGGGAGATGCATAGCATTGTGAATGTTTATAACAGCCGTTACTTATATCTATGGTGTCACAATCATATAACCTCATACTTCCTTTGACAAATTAATTTCTTGTTGAATGTCAGACTTTTAATTAAAAACACATCAATGGTAATCATAGCATAAAAAGCTTCATAATAAGCATATGGGTTCTATAATTACAATCAACTGAATCTATGGCTTTGTTTCCATTACGTTGGGACCCCTCCGCTAAGCGTGCACGCTTAACGGGAGGTCCCAACGTAACAAATAGACTTACCTGCTCGGCGGAGACTCTGTCTTCATTGCGCTGAGCCGATCCGCCGGTGTAAGGCTGAACGTAGTCGAGTACGTTCAGCCTTTACACCGGCGGATGTGTAAACAGACCCTGCGCCGGCAGGCAAAGTCTGTGGGATACGTCGGGACCCCTGCTAAGCGTATACACTTAGTGTAGGGGCCCCGACGTATAATGGAAACAAGCCCTAAGGGCGTCAAGATCCCTCCGTCAATGGAAGGGTGCATCCGTCAGTGCATCTGTCAGGCATCCATCTGTGCATCCGTCAGTGCATCTGTCAGGCACCCGTCTGTGCATCCGTCAGGACATACAGTAAATGTTTTCCTTCAGTGCATCCGTCAGTGACAGATTACACCCCTCTGTTGCGTCAAAATAGACCTAGTGATCTACGTAAATTTTTACGCCGTGGAGACCAACGGATTACACTGACGGATGTTGGGACAGGCTCATTTGATATAATGGGCTACGTCAAAATACCTCCGTCTAACGTACGTCTGACGGAGGGATTTTGACGCAGTGGAAACTAACCCTGAAACCTAAATATATCTGTGTGAACAAAAAACAAATATAAATATTTGTCCGAATCTAATCTAAAGCTAGCCATAGACATGTCGATTCCTGAGCGATCGATGGACGATCCGATCGATTCCGGTGAAGTCACAGGCATCGATCGATCGACCATACAAGTCTGTGCCTACCACCTTAGGCCACCGATTCCTGGACGATTCTGTTACCCGTCGATCGATTCACAAATGTCAGCCGATTAGAAATTATCCTGATGATCAATCTGTGGGCCTCCACCAACGTCCCTCGATGTGTGCCCGATCGACCAGAAAACACAGACAGGTTGGTTCCCTGGCCGATCCGATTTGGGGGCCATATCGATCGGTCGGGGTTGATCTGTCAAGGTGGGTTGCACTCGATTCCTTGCCAAACGATCAGCATGCACGCGCCTGGTGATCGATAGGCCAGGAATCAAGTGTGAAATCGACCTGTGTATGGCTACCTTAAGATTAAATGTTGTTCTGCAATTATACTTCCCTAACCACAGTCAGGCATTTGATATCATGGGAATTCTTTGTACATCATAAAATGTCAATGACTGCAGTGCCATATTTGGTATTGTTAATGAACTATGACAAAGCAGGTCTGTAAGCTCCATAGACTTTTTTTAGGTATGGTGAAATTATCCTGCTTGCTTACATTGAATATCTCTTGTCTGCCCGCCTTCAATCCTTAAACAGTTTAATATAGAAAAATGGCTGTCAGACTTCCAACTTCCAATCCTGCAGTTAGCATTATTGTTCAGGACTTACACAATTTCCACCCTATTAAGACACTAACTCTTTTTCAGATGTGAACAAAAACATTTATTGAGCATTAAAACCTGGTACATGGCCAAATATTTTAAGATCCTGTACACATCTGCTTGGAACAAGTCAAGAGTAAGCCCACATCCATGGTGGGGGTGGTAAAATCGTTGGGTGCCTGGAGTCATTGACGTTCATAGCTATTAAACAAAATATGTTATATTCATTCATAAACTGCAAACACATTCCTGTTCACCTAACAATTGGGTTCGACGGATGGATTAGTCAATTTTGTCCCTTCCATACCAGATCGCCATAAATTTTTTTCCCACATCACCGCATAATGAAAACTTGAAAAAAGCTTAGTAGAAATTTTGGCAAAAGTATTAAAAAAAAATAGGAAACCACATGTACATAATTATTCACAGCCTTTGCCATAATGCTAAAAATTAAGCTCAGGTGCATCCTGTTTCACCTGATCATACTTGAGATGTTTCTGCATCCTGATGGAAAACCTGCTCCGCTTGAACTCAGACTGAGGTGACGGTTCAGACACACAGGTAAGATATCAAAGGACTGGCTTCAGGTCAGCTCAGTGAATGTCCTTGGGTGACCCAGCCAGAGCCCAGATTTGAATCACATTGAGCACCTCTGGAGAGATCTTATAATGGCTGTGCACCAATGCTTCCCATCCAACATGACAGAGCTTGAGAGGCGTGAGGAACTGGCCAAGCATAGATGTGTCAAGATTGTGGCATTGTATTCGAAAAGAGGTTGAGGTTGTAATTGCTGCCAAAGTTGCATTAATATAGTATTGAGTGTGTGAATACCTATGTACATGTGATTTATTTTTATTTTTAAAAGGTTTGCCCAAACCTCAAGTAAGGAGTGTTGACACTATCTACCTACCATGCACTATACGCTATGCGGTATTACCGGTTTTACCCTTCAAACTTATATGCACTATGCAGTGCGTAATTGTATTTTATCTTTGAAGCTCTAGCTAGCTTGATGTGTACTGTGTCCAACAGAACTACTAAACATGTAAGTGATGTGACACAGATCCCTGGCCCTCCATATACAGGGAGTGCAGAATTATTAGGCAAGTGGTATTTTTGAGGAATAATTTTATACACCAACCATGTTTTCTCAATGAACCCAAAAACTCTAATACAAAGCGAATATTTCTGGCAAGTAGTCTTTGGTTTGCTGTTGTTTTACAGTTGTAGCTATTTTAGGGGGATACGGTCGTCGCAGGTGACTATCCGGCATATAGTAGGAAACCTGCCAACAAAACCATTTATACCCATTTCAATTACTTATCTTTACCAGTGAAACCCAATATAACATCTCAACATTCCCAAAACATTTCTGACATTCACAAACACCCAAACACCCACAACACAAATCGTGACCAATATAGCCCACCTTTCTTTCCGCCAAGGACACTCCCAAAGCCTGCCATCCATCGGATTCTGTCAGTCGTTTTGATCCTGTTCACCATCAACACTTGCGTGCGCAGCAACCACCGCCTCCCGACACTGTTCAGAGAGGTGTAGCGTTTTCCCTCCTTGGCAACATGCACACCATTTGCATGATGGACCCAGTTCCTCAATGGGGTTCAGATCAAGGTGGCGGTGGATCCAGTG